>CM053029.1:50705035-50970035 GCA_028564925.1 Lithobates sylvaticus
GAGGGGACAGTAAATTTACACTGTTATACAAGCTGTACACTCACTACTTTACATTGTAGAAAAGTGTCATTTCTTCAGTGTTGTCACATGAAAAGATAGAATAAAATATTTACAGAAATGTGAGGGGTGTACTCACTTTTGTGAGATACTGTACAAGTGTGCGTGTGCGTGTGCATGTATATATGTATATGTGTGTGTATGTATGTGTGTGTATGTATATATATATATATGTATATGTGTGTGTGTATATGTATATATGTGTGTGTATATGTATATGTGTGTGTGTGTGTGTGTGTGTGTGTGTGTGTGAATATATATATATATATATATATATATATATATATATATATATATATATATATATATATATATATATATATATATATATATATATATATATATATATATATATATATATATATATATATATATATATATATATATATATATATATATATATATATATATATATATATATATATATATATATAATATAAAAATATACACATTTACATTTTTTTTTTTTTGCTGTAACGGTCTTATGGCTATAGTGAGGGAGGTTTACTTCTGTACTCAGTCTTAGGAAATTCCCCTGAAGCCACGTACCACGAAATGACACATCTAAGCCACATACTGCAATTTTTTTTTTTTCTGGATAAAATGTGATGTACCGGCTGACCCCGTCAGCAGTGACAGTTCAGGAAAGTTACCATATATTTGGTTTGGAAATGTGAGTCAGAAGCATGCTATTCATTGTTTTCCGAATAAATATGCCTTCTGTAACTGAGGTTTATTACCCTGAGCACTTCTGTACTCAGTGAGAGACACTTCTGTGGGGCACAGAAGCTCTGTGTATGGAGAATGTATTCGGATGCCACCAGCTTTATACTGGGATCACCTGGTCAGTGCAGACCAGTGCCAAGACAAGGTCATCTAGAGCTCAGCGTGAACAGCAAAAAATAAAAATCGAACACTAATCTGCATGTTTACACCCTACGTATTCCCCCTCCTCCCAGTACAAATCTGCTCGCCTGCTGAAATCCCCCCCCCCCCCCTCCCAGCACAAATATTTGCACCCCCTCCATCCTCAGATCCTCTCTCTCCACTAATCCTGCCGCAAAAAAATCCCCCCTACCTGTGAGTAGATTTATTGTCTTCAGGGCTTCCGGTCATCCAGCACTTTGATATTAACCATCTTCACCTAAAGCCATATACTAAGCAAATTATGCCTGGTTCCTGATGAACCAATCAAAATCTGCCTAGTGGTTGGCCCCGGTGGTAGCTTCCTGTCTGACCCCCCTTGATTGAGTAATCAAATGGGCCAAGCAGAACATTGCCGGTGTCCTGCCGAGAAAGTTCCTCCGCCGGATTAGGACCCCCCTCTACTGCGCTTGCGCAGTACAAAGGACTAGGCATCTTCTGAAAATTGCCGAAGCTAAACAGCTGCTATTAAAGTGTACTCCGCGCATGCGCAGTTAACATGTCAGTGTACCAGAGATGATGCCGCACGCTCCCGATGCTCGTGCTACTCTGCAAGGGGCAGGTCTGTAACCAAGGGCGACATTTGTTATTATTATTACTGTAACCAAGGGCCAGATTTTTAAGTAAAACCCGCCTTTCTTTTATTTAAACACGCCTTTGCCCCTTGCTTAGAGTAATAATAGACCCGCCCCTTAGTTAGACTCCCCTTGCAGAGTAGCACGAGCATCTGGAGCGTGCGGCATTGTCTCGTACACCGACTGCGCCTGCGCGGTTTACACTTTACTCCCACTTGCTTACCTTCGGCAATTTTCGGAAGATCCCTAGTCCTTCGTACTGCGCAAGCGCTGCGCCTGCACAGTACAGAGGGGAACCATCTCGGCAGAACACCGGCCAAAGAATGGCTGCATCCAATCAGATATAGTCGCTGTTGGGGTATTCTGACACCCGCTGGTGGTTGCTGTCAGAATACAATAGCTGGTCCTGCGGATTCATCCATTTGCACTATATAGCATGAAAGGAGGAATCTGCTTTTTTATTTTATTTTGCTCAGTCTGGTGTATGGCTTATCCTTACAGTATTCCTGAGGCTGAAAAATCCCACAGCTAAAAAGTGAAAAGACATTTGAGGTATGTCATTCTGGAAAAAACAAAATTTGGCCTTCTGTTGCCCACGTAATTCAAGTTTGAGGTGGGCTTAAACACTGCACATTTTGTGGTGGGCTTAAACACCGCACATTTGTGGTGGGCTTAAACACTGCACATTTGTGGTGGGCTTAAACACTGCACATTTGTGGTGGGCTTAAACACTGCACATTTGTGGTGGGCTTAAACACTGCACACATTTGTGGTGGGCTTAAACACCGCACATTTGTGGTGGGCTTAAACACTGCACATTTGTGGTGGGCTTAAACACTGCACATTTGTGGTGGGCTTAAACACTGCACACATTTGTGGTGGGCTTAAACACCGCACATTTGTGGTGGGCTTAAACACCGCACATTTGTGGTGGGCTTAAACACTGCACATTTGTGGTGGGCTTAAACACTGCACATTTGTGGTGAGCTTAAACACCGCACATTTTGTGGTGGGCTTAAACACCGCACATTTTGTGGTGGGCTTAAACACCGCACATTTTGTGGTGGGCTTAAACACCGCACATTTTGTGGTGGGCTTAAACACTGCACATTTTGTGGTGGGCTTAAACACTGCACATTTTGTGGTGGGCTTAAACACTGCACATTTTGTGGTGGGCTTAAACACTGCACATTTGTGGTGGGCTTAAACACCACACATTTGCGCCAAGGGGCAGCAGAGATAACAAAGGTCCATACTAACTAATAGTCGGGGGGTAGGCAGAACCAGCTCTGGATCATGTGACCACTGTGGTGACAGCCAATCACAGTGGTTATGTGATTGCCCGATCCTTCTGGCACCCCCCCCCCCCCCCCCCCCAGGGCATACAGACCCTATTTAAGGAACAATGGGGCTTGGCGGGGAGGAGTTTGTAATACCTGTATAGCATCATTGTGTGTAGAAGCACTAACAATTATGTAATCATATAAATTTAAAATTAATATAATTTTTTTTCTTGCTTGTCGAGTGGCTACTCACAATGTTCTACAGCAGTTTCTGGCTGGGATGGTAAATCGGGTAAATGGAAGATTTAGAAATTTACACCATAGCCCTAGGATTGTATACCAGATGTGAGCTCCTTGAGGGTAGGGACTGATGTGAATGTACAATGTATATGTAAAGCCCTGCGTAAATTGACGGCGCTATACAAGTACCTGAAATAATAATAATTTCATATCTGCCAAAGATCAGTTAATGTCAAAAAATGCTGGTGAGTTACTGAGTAGCTAGTTAAAAAATTTTGGGTTAAAAGTTAATTCCCGACACACTGCTGCTCTTTCCTGGCAACTTCTATCCTCAGCCCTCCACTCCTAGTAATGTGCTGACTATGCTGACCGCTCTACTGCTGCTTGTCCATGATGTAGACATACTTTGTTAGGAACAATCACACTATTATCCTACATGTCATTGCCAAGTGTCATAGAAAAAAGATTGCTGGGGGCCCCATTGATAATTTGCTATGGAGCCCCATGATTGTTTAGTTATGTCCCCAATCCTCCCATGCAGTATGTAGTGCATTCATATGTCAGGAGAGCAGTTGTACTTTTCGTGAAGGTTGTCCTTCGTGTTTCTTATGTAAGGAATATTTATGCCGTTGTAATGTAAATGGAATATTTTTCTTTGTCTAGGTGGCTGGTGGTGAAAGATTCTTTTCTTCTCTACTTGAAACCAGATTCTGGGGAGATCTCCTGTGTGCTGCTCTTCGACCCTGAATTCCGAACGCAAGTTGGCAAAAAACACACCGAGATCAAATATGGTGTCAGGGTAGAGAATTACTCCAGGTAAGCGAGGACCGTCCATCTACAACCATAAAATATGACCTCTTGTGTTGGGTCAAAATTGGCAACACTATTCTAGAAAAAATAATTTCATATCCCCAAATACTCTGCAATACTGGAGGACTCTGTGCCTTCCTCTGACTCTCCTCACCTGAAATACTCTGCAATACTGGAGGACTCTGTGCCTTCCTCTGACTCTCCTCACCTGAAATACTCTGCAATACTGGAGGACTCTGTGCCTTCCTCTGACTCTCCTCACCTGAAATACTCTGCAATACTGGAGGACTCTGTGCCTTCCTCTGACTCTCCTCACCTGAAATACTCTGCAATACTGGAGGACTCTGTGCCTTCCTCTGACTCTCCTCACCTGAAATACTCTGCAATACTGGAGGACTCTGTGCCTTCCTCTGACTCTCCTCACCTGAAATACTCTGCAATACTGGAGGACTCTATGCCTTCCTCTGACTCTCCTCACCTGAAATACTCTGCAATACTGGAGGACTCTATGCCTTCCTCTGACTCTCCTCACCTGAAATACTCTGCAATACTGGAGGACTCTGTGCCTTCCTCTGACTCTCCTCACCTGAAATACTCTGCAATACTGGAGGACTCTGTGCCTTCCTCTGACTCTCCTCACCTGAAATACTCTGCAATACTGGAGGACTCTATGCCTTCCTCTGACTCTCCTCACCTGAAATACTGTGCAATACTGGAGGACTCTGTGCCTTCCTCTGACTCTCCTCACCTGAAATACTCTGCAATACTGGAGGACTCTGTGCCTTCCTCTGACTCTCCTCACCTGAAATACTCTGCAATACTGGAGGACTCTGTGCCTTCCTCTGACTCTCCTCACCTGAAATATTCTGCAATACTGGAGGACTCTGTGCCTTCCTCTGACTCTCCTCTCTTCAAATGCTTTGCTACTTCCTCTATGTAACTCTCCTCTACTGAAGGATTCTGCTTCTTCCTCTGACTCTCCTCATCTGAAATACTCTGCACTGCTGGAGGACTTTGCTCCTTCCCCTATCTAACTCTCCTCATCTGAAATGCTCTACGCTGTTGGAGGCCTCTGTTCCTTTCTCTAACTCTCCTCTCCTGAATTATAGTTCTCTAACTCTCCTCTGCTGGAGAACTCTTCTTATCTGAAATGCTCTACTCTTCTGGATGTCTCTGCTCCTTCCTCTAACTCTCCTCTCCTGAAATACTCTGCTCCCTCCTCTATGTAACTCTCCTCTGCTGGAGGACTCTGCTCCTTAAGCTAACTCTCTCCTCATCTGAAATGCTCTACTGGGCTGCTCCTTCCTCTAACTCTCCTCTCCTGAAATACTCTACTCACTCCTCTGTGTTACTCTCCTCTGCTGGAGAACTCTGCTTATCTGAAATGCTCTACTCTGCTGGAGGACTCTGCTCCTTCCTCTAACTCTCCTCGCCTGACATACTCTGCTCCTTCCTCTCTCCTTCCTCTATGTTGCGCTCCTCTACTGGAGGACTCTGCTCCTTCCTCTAACTCTCCTCGCCTGACATACTCTGCTCCTTCCTCTCTCCTTCCTCTATGTTGCGCTCCTCTACTGGAGGACTCTGCTTCTTCCTCTATGTTGCGCTCTTCTACTGGAGGTCTCTGCTCCTTCCTTCCTCTAACTCTCCTCTCCTGAAATACTCTGCTCCCTCCTCTATGTAACTCTCCTCTGCTGGAGGACTCTGCTCCTTAAGCTAACTCTCTCCTCATCTGAAATACTTTACTCTGCTGGAGGACTCTGCTCCTTCCTCTAACTCTCCTCTCCTGAAATACTCTACTCACTCCTCTATGTAACTCTCCTCTGCTGGAGAACTCTGCTTATCTGAAATGATCTACTCTACTGGAGGTCTCTGCTCCTTCCTCTAACTCTCCTCTCCTGAAATACTCTGCTCCCTCCTCTATGTAACTCTCCTCTGCTGGAGGACTATGCTCCGTAAGCTAACTCTCTCCTCATCTGAAATACTCTACTCTGCTGGAGGACTCTGCTCCTTCCTCTAACTCTCCTCACCTGACATACTCTGCTCCTTCCTCTATGTTGCGCTCCTCTACTGGAGGACTCGGCTCCTTCCTCTAACGCTCCTCTTCTGAAATACTCTGCAATGCTGGAGGAATCTCCTCCTTCCGCTATCTTACTCTCCTCATCTGAAATGCCCTACTCTGCTGGAGGACTCAGCTCCTTCCTCTAACTCTCTCCTTTTCTGAAACACTCCGCACTGCTGGGGGACTCTGCTCCTTCCTCCAAGGCCCCGGGTCACATTGGAACATACTGGAATTGCAGGCAGAATCGCGTCAAAATGCTCAATGTGCTTGAGGGGGCCATTATTTTTTAATTTCACCCCAAACACAGGACGATTTTGCTGCGATTGCTGCGTGACAAAAGGTGCGAAAATCGTGGCAGAACACATGAGCTTCTTTGAGGCATTTTTGAGCAGAGAGAGGCCTATTCAAAATGAATGTAATAGGACAATTTTTCATCTTGTGGGACTTTGGGAGGCAGGAGTATCAAAATGATATCAAAATATGGTTTTATTAGAAAAATTAATACATGAAATACAATAAAAACATATGGATGCACAATTGATGATTGGTGGCATACAAAAAAAACACAGAAGTGTATACAAACATCTACGTGTGTGTTTGTATACACTTCTGTGTTTCTTTTGTATGCCACCAATCATCAATTGTGCATCCATATGTTTTTATTGTATTTCGTTTTTTAATTTTTCTAATAAAACCATATTTTGATATCATTTTGAAGACTCCTGCCTCCCAAAGTCCCACAAGAGGAAAAATTGTCCTATTACATAGTTTATTAGGGATGTGGGCAGGTGGTCTTCTTCCACATAGTTTTTGGTACTACCAGTATTTATACATTCAAAATGAATGGTGCCTCTCCAAAAACACGCTAAAGTAACGTGACAAACCCAACGTGGGATCTTCGCTCAGGTGTGAACGGGGCCACACTCTCCTTTCCTGAAACGCTCAGCTGGAGAACTCTGCTCTTTCCTCTGTAGCACCCTCTATAGTGTGCTAGAAGTGGGTGTAGGCAAGTTAAGCTGGCGAGTCTTAATTGGGTCAGGGTTCACTAGAGTTCAGGACTGGGTGACTAATCCTGGCAGTTCTCTGGTGCCTCCCCCTGGTCTAGAAGGTTGGAGAATCTTTTAAAACAGGGATCTTCAAACTACGGACCTCCAGCTGTTGCAGAACTACACATCCCATGAGGCATTGTAAAACACTGACAGTCACAGACATGACTAGGCATGATGGGAATTGTAGTTCCTGAACAACTGGAGGGCCGTAGTTTGAAGACCCCTGTTTTAAAACTAGAGGGTGGGGGTTAGGAGGAGCTGCCTTGAGTATTTATGGAGTCTTGGCCAATCTTCAGCAATGGGCCGGCAGGGGGCTGAGATAACTCCATTAATGGACATGGAAGATGGAGAGACAGTGTTGAGGAGGCTGTTGGTCTCAGGGGTGCCCCTTAGTCTTTGGGGGGGGGGGGGGTGGGGTACTTCCTGGAGGCATGGGAGCAAGAGAGTAGTCAACACTGTTGGGGACTAACAAAGGGAGGAGACTGCCACATGTAGCCAGTCTCCCTTGAAGACAGCGGTGTGCTTAGGTCTTATTTCCTTTCCCTGGAAGAGTCAGCCGAGTCGGCTGAGGAAGAGTCAGTTGAGCAGACTGGTGTAGAGCAGTGGTGGCTGGTGCTCAAATTTTTTTTGGGGGGGGGGGGGGCGCAAACGAACTGAAAAATTCAAAAAATGACTGAAACAAAAACTTCAATTGCAGCCAATTGTGCCCCATCGTATGCGGCCAACTGTGCCCCATCGTATGCGGCCAACTGTGCCCCATCGTATGCGGCCAACTGTGCCCCATCGTATGCGGCCAACTGTGCCCCATCGTATGCGGCCAACTGTGCCCCATCGTATGCGGCCAACTGTGCCCCATCGTATGCGTCCAACTGTGCCCCATCGTATGCGTCCAACTGTGCCCCATCGTATGCGTCCAACTGTGCCCCATCGTATGCGGCCAACTGTGCCCCATCGTATGCGGCCAACTGTGCCCCATCGTATGCGGCCAACGTGCCCCATCGTATGCAGCCAACTGTGCCCCATCGTATGCAGCCAACTGTGCCCCATCGTATGCAGCCAACTGTGCCCCATCGTATGCAGCCAACTGTGCCCCATCGTATGCAGCCAACTGTGCCCCATCGTATGCAGCCAACTGTGCCCCATCGTATGCAGCCAACTGTGCCCCATCGTATGCGGCCAACTGTGCCCCATCGTATGCGGCCAACTGTGCCCCATCGTATGCGGCCAACTGTGCCCCATCATATGTGGCCAACTGTGCCCCATCGTATGCAGCCAACTGTGCCCCATCATATGCGGCCAACTGTGCCCCATCGTATGCAGCCAACTGTGCTCCATCAATTGCAGCCTTTGTGCCCATAATATGCAGCCACTGTGCCCCGCCCGTCCGCTGTGTGTCCGGCACTTACCCCATCCTGGTGGTGGGTCAGGCAGCAATTTAGGTAGCGAGCTGTCGGATGTGTAGCGCGGCGATGCATGCAGGACTCCTCCATGCATGTCTTCTTCCTGTTCTGCATGGTGGCCAATGGGATCGCCTCTACCTTCAGCCAATCAGGTGCCCAGTATTACATGTGGGCTTCCTGATTGGCTGAGAGATGGCTCTGTGTTAGCAAAGCAAATATTAATTTGCTTTGCTTAAACACCTGGCTGCACTGCGAGCGCAATGGTTTGCGCTCGCAGTGCACCTTTTTTAGTGTTTTTTTTTTTTTTCTAGTAAATCTGGGGGAAGAAATCCCCCTGCAAGTTAAGGGCATTATGTGTTAGTATGTACCACATACTAGCACATTATAAGAAGGCTTCCCTTAAAAAGAAGACCTCCAGTGTGGTGCGCTGTCACTACTGACAGGGCTTGCTTTCTTCACTCCCTCTTCCTTCCGGATTTGCGGGCTCTGACCGTTTGAATGGCCAAATCACAATGTCACTCCCACGCACAGAAGTCAGTGCTGCAGCACAGTGCTCTAAAGGGACGGCATACTCAGTATGCCATCACTACAGAGTGCAGTGCGCATACGCCTTCGACGTCCCCGGCTGAAGAAATTGTGAATACCTCCTAAATGGTGCATGTTTAGGAGATATTCACTGTATCTACAGGTAATCCTTATTATAAGCTTACCTCGAAGTACAAGTCACTAAGTGCTGTTTACTACCACTTTAAGCCCTCAGTGCTGCAGGGTGCAATACTAATGTCTCTGTCCAGAATGCACATTGACAGTACAATGATACACCATGCTATACTAGGATTGGAAGCAACCTCAATTATTTGTATTGTTTCCTTACCTTCAAGGAAAAAAATAGGTTGGTGAGTCTGAATGAGATTATTTACCGTATTTATCGGCGTATAACACGCACCCCAAGTTTTGCCCAGTGTCATTTGCAGCTTGCCCAGTGTCATTTGCAGCTTGCCCAGCGTCATTTGCAGCCTTGCCCAGCGTCGTTTGCAGCCTTGCCCAGCGTCGTTTGCAGCCTTGCCCAGCGTCGTTTGCAGCCTTGCCCAGCGTCGTTTGCAGCCTTGCCCAGCGTCGTTTGCAGCCTTGCCCAGCGTCGTTTGCAGCCTTGCCCAGCGTCGTTTGCAGCCTTGCCCAGCGTCGTTTGCAGCCTTGCCCAGCGTCGTTTGCAGCCTTGCTCAGCGTCGTTTGCAGCCTTGCCCAGCGTCGTTTGCAGCCTTGCCCAGCGTCGTTTGCAGCCTTGCCCAGCGTCGTTTGCAGCCTTGCCCAGCGTCGTTTGCAGCCTTGCCCAGTGTCGTTTGCAGCCTTGCCCAGTGTCGTTTGCAGCCTTGCCCAGTGTCGTTTGCAGCCTTGCCCAGTGTCGTTTGCAGCCTTGCCCAGTGTCGTTTGGAGCTTGCCCAGCGTCGTTTGGAGCTTGCCCAGCGTCGTTTGCAGCTTGCCCAGCGTCGTTTGCAGCTTGCCCAGCGTCATTTGCAGCTTGCCCAGTGTCATTTGCAGCCTTACCCACGTTTAAATTTCCCGCCGCGAGACAGACTGCGTGTGCGCCGCCGAAAAAGACCGAATCGCTGCCGGAAAAGACCGAAGCGCCGCCGGAAAAGACCGAGCCGACTGGCTCCGCTCGCGGTCCCGCCTCCCTGCTGTTTCGGGAGCGAGCGCAGGGAGGCAGGACTACGTGTGGAGCCGAACAGTCGGCTCAGTCTTTTTCGGCGGCGATTCAGTCTTTTTCGGCGCCGCTCGCTATTTTTGTCACTTTTTTTGGGGGTATCAGCGTATAACACGCACCCACGACTTTCCCTCGATTTTAAGGGAGAAAAATTGCGTGTTATACGGTATACGGTAATACGGTAATAATAATATAAAATACTCTCAACTGAAAATTTTAGATTTTTTTTTTTTTTTTTTTTTTAGAGGTAACAAATAATTTTGGATTATTGAATAAACTAGAATTGATCACAAAAAGGAGGAAAAAAGGGAACATAAACAGTAAAATAATAACCCAAAATATTCACACTTTAAAATTGCTCAAAACATTACTATTGCATAAAAACATTTGGCAGGAAGATTTCATTCCTTTCTTTCCGTTCTCTCTATGACTGCCAAGTCTGATGGGCTGCCTGAGCTTTACTGCCATGAGTCCGCACTTCTGTTTATCTTGGGAAACGGCCCAGCCCCTTCCTATCTTAGAAACACAACCTTGTATATTCCATGTAGCCGTTTTGTTTTTCTTTCTTTTTCTTCTTTTTTCTTTTTTTTTTCCTTCCTTCCTTTTTTCTTTTCTTTCATCTGATTCTAATAAATGTTACATAGGGGTTTATTTACTAAAGGCAAATCCACAGTGCACCACAAGGATCTGAGGGGGACATGCAAGGAAAAAAACAGCATTTTTGCTTGTACTTGATTGGATGATAGAAATCAACAGAGCTTCCCCTCATTTCAGAGCTTCCCCTCGATCTGCAGTGACTGCACTTCCAAGTGCACTTGTAATGCACAGTGGATTTGCCTTTAGTAAATCAACCCCATAGTTAAATTGTAGGAGAGGTTGAAAAAAGATACAAGTCCATCAAGTCCAACCTATGTGTGTGATTATATGTCAGTATTACATTGTATATCCCTGTATGTTGTGGTCATTCAGGTTCTTATCTAATAGTTTTTTTTAAACTATCAATGCCCCCCCGCTGAGACCACCGCCTGTGGAATAAAATTCCACATCCTTCCGCTCTTAAAGAACCCTCTACGTAGTTTAACCACTTCAGCCCCGGACCAATTGGCAGCCAAAGGACCAGGCCCCTTTTTGCGATTCGGCACTGCGTCGCTTTAACTAACAATTGCGCGGTCGTACGGCGTGGCTCCAAAACAAAATTGGCGTCCTTTTTTCCCCACAAATAGAGCTTTCTTTTGGTGGTATTTGATCGCCCCTGCGGTTTTTATTTTTTGCGCTATAAACAAAAATAGAGCGACAATTTTGAAAACAATGCAATATTTTTTGCTTTTTGCTATAATAAATATCCCCAAAAAATATATAAAAAAACATTTTTTTTTCCTCAGTTTAGGCCGATACGTATTCTTCTACATATTTTTGGTAAAAAAAAATCGCAATTAGTGATTATTGATTGGTTTGCGCAAAAGTTATAGCGTTTACAAAATAGGGGATAGTTTTATAGCATTTTTATTAATTATTTTTTTTTACTAGTAATGGCGGCGATCAGTGATTTTTATTGTGACTGCGACATTATGGCGGACACATCGGACATTTTTGACACATTTTTGGGACCATTGTCATTTATACAGCAATCAGTGCTATTTAAATGCACTTATTCCTGGATAAATGACAGTTGTAGTGAAAGAGTTAACCACTAGGGGGAGGGGAGGGGTTAGTGTGACGTGTTGTGTGTTTTTACACATTAGGGGGCGGGGCTGACGTCATTGATCAGCTTTTCCGATGACCGGGAACAGCCGATCAATGACAGGCAGAGTAGGAAGCGCGGGGAGAGGTTTGTTTACACAAACCTCTCCCCGTTCTTCAGCTCTGTGATCCGATCGCGGTCCCGCGGCCGGGGGCACGGAGCTCCCGACCGGGGGCACGGAGCTCCCGACCGGAGGCACGGAGCTCCCAACCGGGTCGCGAGCGCGCCGCTGGCGGCGCGCATGCGACCCACGGGCAGGCATTTAAAGGGCCACCTACAGGTACGTGATTTTGCCTGCCCGTGCCATTCTGCCGCAGTATATCTGCGTGAGGCGGTCGGTAAACGGTTAAAGTTAGACCTCTTTTCTTCTAATTTTAGTGAGTGGCCCCATGTCCTATTAAATTCCCTTATGCGGAAAAGTTTTATCCCTATTGTGGGGTCACCAGTACGGTATTTGTATATTGAAATCATATCCCCCTCTCAAGCGTCTCTTCTCCATAGAGAATAGACATGTGCAATTCGTTTCGTTTTTTTTTCGTTATTTTCGTTCATTCGTTTTCGTACGAATGAACGAACAATTCGCTAAAAATTTTAACGAATCTTTCGAATTCGAAAACGACGAAAATCCGAAAAAAACGAATTCGAAACAACGAATGTACGAATGAAGAAAATCCGAAAAAAAAAAGAAAACAGGAACAACGAAAATCAAAATGAACGAAAAAAATTCGTACATTCGTAATTTTTTTTTTTTTTTTTTTCGATTCGTAATTTTCCGTGTCTCTTACAATGGCGTTGCTTAACGTGCCTCGAATGGATTGAACGAAAAAATTCGTACATTCGTAACTTTTTTTTTCGATTCGTAATTTTTCGTGTCTCTTAAAATGTAATAATAGCATACACATTACATAAAATTATGAATTATGCTCCGATTACGAATCTACGAATGTACGAATAAATACGAATGCGTCCGAATTTCGAATAAACGAAAAATAAACGGAAATACGAATCAACGAAAAAATAACTTTTACGAAAATACGAATCGTTACGAATACGAACACCGACGACTTACGAATTTACGAATCGTTACGAATCAACGGAAACGAAAAAAACAAAACGAAAATAAACAAATTTTTTTGTTGTGCACATGTCTAATAGAGAATAAGTTCAGTACTCGCAACCTTTCCTCATAACTATTATCCTCCAGACACTTTATTAGTTTTGTTGCCCTTCTTTGTACTCGCTCCATTTCCAGTACATCCTTCCTGAGGACTGGTGCCCAGAACTGGACAGCATACTCCAGGTGCGGCCGGACCAGAGTCTTGTAGAGCGGGAGAATTATTGTTTTATCTCTGGAGTTGATCCCCTTAATACATGCCAATATTCTGTTTGCTTTGCTTGCAGCAGCTTGACATTGCATGCCATTACCGAGCCTATCATCTACTAGGACCCCCAGGTCCTTTTCCATCCTATATTCCCCCAGCGTATAGATTGCATTCATATTTTGCCATCCGAATGCATTATTTTACATTTTTCCACATTAAACCTCATTTGCCATGTAGTTGCCCACCCCATTAATTTGTTCAGATCTTCTTGCAAGGTTTTTACATCCTGCAGAGACGTTATTTCTCTGCTTAGCTTAGTATCGTCCGCAAATGCAGAGATTGAGCCGTTTATCCCATCCTTCCGATCGTTTATGAATAAATGAGATGGGATTGGTCCCAGCACAGAACCCTGGGGGACCGTTTTTCACTCTGGACCATTCCGAGTACTCCCCATTTATCACTAACCTCTGAACTCGCCCTTGTAGCCATTTTTCAATCCATGTACTCACCCTTTGGTCAATGCCAACGGACCTTACTTTGTACAGTAAACGTTTATGGGGAACTGTGTCAAATGCTTCTGCAAAATCCAGATACACCACGTCTACGGGCCTTCCTTTATCTAGATGGCAACTCACCTCCTCATAGAAGGTTAATAGATTGGTTTGGCAAGAACGATTCTTCATGAATCCATGCTGATTACTGATAATGATACTGTTGTCATTACTAAAATCTTGTATATAGTTCCTTATCATCCCCTCCAAGAGCTTGCATACTATTGATGTTAGGCTAACTGGTCTGTAATTCCCAGGGATTTATCTTGGCCCTTATTTTAAATATTGGTGCTACATTGGCTTTTCTCCAATCAGCTGGTACCATTCCAGCCAGTGTTTGTAAAAATTAGGAACAATGGTCTGGCAATTACTTGACTGAGTTCCTTAACCACATGCCGACCGGCGCACGACGATATACGTCGACAGAATGGCACGTACAGGCAGGAGGGCGTATATATACGTCCCTCCTTTCGCCTGTCCGTGCCATCGGGAGCGCGCCGGGAGCGGCGCGCTCCCGCGCCGGTCGGGACCCCCGTGAGTCCGGCCGCGGTCCCCGCGGACTCGATCGCCGCGGGGACTCCCGCGATCGGCTCACGGAGCGGCTGAACGGGGAGATGCCGAGATAAACAGCATCTCCCTGTTCTGCCTAGCAACTAGTGACGCCGATCTCTGCTCCCTGTGATTGGAGCAGAGATCAGCATTCACTAGCTGACAGCCACGCCCCCCCACAGTAAAAAACACACCCCTAGGCCTACTTAACCCCTACACTGCCACCTTGTGGTTAACCCCTAAACTGCTAGTGTAATTTATACAGAAATCAATGCATTTAAATGCATTAATTGCTGTAAAAATGACAATGGTCCCAAAAATGTGTCAAAAATGTCCGATGTGTCCGCCATAATGTCGCAGTCACAAAAAAAATCGCAGATCTCCGCCATTAATAATAAAAAAAAATTATTAATAAAAATGCTATAAAACTATCCCCTATCTTGTAAACGCTATAACTTCTGCGCAAACCGATCAATAATCGCTTATTGCGATTTTTTTTACCAAAAATATGTAGAAGAATACGTATCGGCCTAAACTGAGGAAAAAAAATGTTTTTTTTATATATTTTTTTGGGGATATTTATTATAGCAAAAAATAAAAAATAATGCATTTTTTTCAAAATTGTCGCTCTATTTTTGTTTATAGCGCAAAAAATAAAAACCGCAGGGGCGATCAAATACCACCAAAAGAAAGCTCTATTTGTGGGAAAAAAAGGACGTCAATTTTGTTTGGGAGCCACGTCGCACGACCGCGCAATTGTCAGTTAAAGCGACGCAGTGCCGAATCGCAAAAAGGGGCCTGGTCCTTTGGCTGCAAATTGGTCCGGTCTGAAAGTGGTTAAAGACTCTCGGGTGCAAGCCACCTGGTCCCGGTGACTTATTAATGTTACGTTTTCAAGTCTATTACTAATTCTGTCCTCTGTTAGCCATGAGGGTGCTTCCTGTGACATGTCATGAGGATAAACATTGCAGTTTTGGTTACTGAAGCACTCCCCCCGATTCCCTGGTGAAGACTGAGGAGAAGAATAAATTCAATACCTTCACCATCTCTCCATCCTTGGTAACCAGATTCCCTTCATCATTCTTTATGGGACCAATATGATCTGACCTCCCTTTCCTACTATTTATGTACTTAAAAAATTTTTGGGGATTTTTTTTTACTCTCCTCCGCTATATGCCTTTCGTGTTCTATTTTAGCCGCCCTGATTGCACCCTTACATTTCCTGTTGCATTCTTTGTAAAGTTGGAATGCTGATGATGATCCCTCAGCCTTGTATTTTTTGAAGGCCTTCTCCTTTGCTTTTATGTACATTTTTACGTTGGAGTTAAGCCACCCAGGACTTTTATTAGCGTTTTTAAATTTATTTCCCCTTGGTATGCACGGTCTAATGCCCTTATTTAATAGGCTATTAAAGCATACTCATTTCTCCTCCGTGTTCTTTGTTCCTAGGATTTTATCCCAATTAGTATCTTCTAGCAAGGCTCATAGTTTAGGGAAGTTGGTTCTTTTGAAATTAAGTGTCTTTGTATTCCCTTATGTTTCCCATTAGTGTGATTTATACTGAAACTAAAAGACCTGTGATCACGGTTTCCTAAATTGCCCCATAGTTTCACATCCGTGATCAGGTCTGTATTGTTGGTAATCAGTAGGTCTAGTAATGCTTTGTTTCTAGTTGGTTCGTTTACCATCTGACCCATGAAATTGTCCTGCAAGACATTTTGGAACTGGCGAGCCTTAGATGAATGTGTGGTTCCTTCCACCCAGTCTGTCTGGATAATTAAAATCCCCCATGATGACACTTGGCATCCTTGCCGCTGATCCAAATTGTGATACGAGGTCTGCCTCCGCCTCCTCCCTCTGGTTAGGGGGCATATAGTATACTCCCAGTATTACTTTCCCCTTAGCTTCATCCTTTTGCAGCTCTACCCATAAGGATTCCATCTCCTCCCTAGCTCCCGTAGTGATGTTGTCTCTCACATTCACTTGTACATCATTTTTGATATACAGGCATACCCCTCCCCCTTTTTTACCCTCTCTATCCCTGCGATATAGGGAATACCCTTGAATGGTTGCCAGCCAATCATGAGAGCTGTTGAACCAAGTCCCTGAAATTCCTACAAAATCGAAATCCTCAACAGTAGGTCTAGTTCTCCCATCTTGTCCGCCAGACTCCTGGCATTGGTTATCATGCCACGTAGTTTAGACCAGTCGTATACTGTCTCCTTATTGGGTGTTCTGAGGTTGCAAATATGACTTGTTATGTAAAGTGAATTCGTTCGGATGGGGGGTACCATTGCTGACTTTTTAACAGAGCATATTTCAGGAATATTATCCTTATCCTGGTCAAGGTCGGAATAACAGCACTGGAACCCGCCCCTTTGAAATCATTTAGCAATGGGGGCTTCTGTATTTTTGTCCTCACAGGTCCACTTTATGATTAACTCTTAACTAGCCAGTCCACCAAAAATTGATATTCTCGCTATAGGTGAAGCCTGGTGGGCTTAGTCAGCTTTAGGCTGCTCAAATTTCTTAGATACTCCCAACAGTGAGCTCTTCTGAGCATAACCCCTGAAACTGTTCCCGCTTTGGCTGTCCCAGCGCCTCCTTTTGCATTCTCCATAATGTAAATTAACAAATCTAGCTAGAATGTTGAGAACCCCTCATAATGGGCACAAGTAGGTAGTAGGTGTCCAGACCCAGGGACTCAGCACAGGGTTGGTAGGAACCCATCATAATGGGCGCAGCTGATGTACAGACCGAGGATCTTGGCACAGAAATGGTGGGAACCCATCATAATGGACATAGCAGGTGTACAGACCTGGAAACTTAGCACAAGGATGGTGGTATCCCCTCATAATGAGCACAGAGGGTGTATAAACCCAGGAACTCAACACGGGGAAGGTGAAAGATCATCATAATGGGCAAAACAGGTGTACAGATCCGGGGAACTCAGCACAGGGATGGTAGGAACCCTTCATAATAGGCATAGCACTTGTACAGACCCGGAAACTCAGCACAAGGATGGTGGAATTCTTCATAATAAGCACAGCAGGTGTATAGACCCAGGAACTCAGCGCAAGGATGGTGGGAATGCCTCATAATGGGCACAGCAGGTGTATAGACCCAGGAACTCCATGCAAGGATGGTGGGAACCCCTCATAATGTGCACAGGTGGTGTACACACCTGAAAACTCGGAAAAGAGATGGTGGGAACACCTCATAATGGGCACAGAAGGTGTATAGACTCAGGCACTCAGTGCAGGGATCCCACCAAATAAAGTCCCCAAGCGATAAGCATCCATTGAACACAGAAGAATCAGATATGGGGGGTTGATATTCTATGTTGAAGATTGGCAGCGAGCTGCAGCAATGTGATGAGGCTGAAGGGTGAGGGGGGGGGGGGGTTATAGAATGAGGGATTACTTTCTTATGATGCCCACTGTCCTGAGAGGGGGGCACCTTCCTATGTTTAGCATTAGCACATTGTCAGCATGCCTTGCCCACTCCTTTGGGTGATCTTTTGACCTAACAGGCAGCCCAATGACCAATCAAATGAATGCACGTGACAATCTGACAACTCTGCTGCTATTTGCAAGGTGGTGACATGGTTTCCTGCAACAGAAATTTGTTCTTTCTGGCAGGATCCCCATATAAGAATCTTTGCTATAGAATCTCAAAAGAAATTGTGTATGCAATGATTCATGATCTCCAACGTACTTAAAACTAGAGTTTAGGTTTTCGTATTCGTAAGTTAATCCCTAAATTGGCCCTTTTTTCCAAGCTGAGTGGTTGAAGGGCTAGAATAGATGATGCTGGCCAAGAAATGAGGTAGGCTCTGACTTTCTCCAGCTTCTAATGCACATTGTGTAAACAATTTCAGTTTTTAAATCTTCTCCAGGTTACAACTGTTGAACCACTTTTCAATAATTCCACTTTTCACACCTTTCTACAAATCTTGCAGGTCATTGATCTTAAAATGCAGCGGCTACCGACAGGCTCGCTGGTGGGCACAGCAGATAAACCAGATTGCTGAAGACTATGGCAAGGACTTCTTGAGCATACATCGGTTTGAAGCCCATGCGCCCGTGCGAGAGAAGACGCAAGCGAAGTGGTGAGGATGCTTTTTCATATTTATCACACCCAACCTCCGTAATAGTCTGTCTCAAAACAACTTTTATCCTTCCATGACAAGTTAGAAATTAGGAGATATCAAGTGGTCAGTGGGAAGAATGATCCTTACACTTGTGAACATTGGGAATAATTATCCTCTTACAGAGAACTAAAAAGATCAATGGTGTCAGTTGGAACTTATCTGAGAGTCAGAAATTGCTCATCGCTCAAGGAACCCCCAGCAACCTCTGGAGGAACCCTAGTTGAGAAAGCCTGCTCTGTGCAGATAAAGCCCTGGGGGTGGTCGGAACCTAGAACACTAGAACTGCTAGGCTGAAGTGTTGCCTAACATGTAATTCTATTTATTTTCATGGTACTGATCCAGATTTTACCCTCTTTAGGTTTGTTAATGGTGCCACTTATTTTGCCGCGGTGGCTGACGCTTTGATGCAGGCACAGGAGGAGATTTTCATCACCGACTGGTGGTAAGTTGAGGTTTTGAGATCAAGGATGTCTCTGCCGTTTTCTGCAACATGTTCTGGACCATGTCTGTTTTTGTAATTTTAAGGATTGGGAAAAGTGCCCACCTTGCCCATTACCACCCATCGAACGCCAAGGATCACTTTTAGGCAGGGGCATATTTTAGTAGACATGTGCACAATAGAAAAATTTGTTTAGTTTAGTTTAGTTTCCGTTGATTCGTAACGATTCGTAATTTTGTAAGTCGTCGGTGTTCGTATTCGTAACGATTCGTAAATTCGTAAGTCGTCGGTGTTCGTATTCGTAACGATTCGTATTTTCATAAGAGTTATTTTTTCGTTGATTCGTTTTTCCGTTAGTTTAATTTTCGTTTATTCGAAATTCGGACGCATTCGTATTTTCGTAGATTTAGTTTCATTCGTACTTTCGTAAGATTGATTTATTCGTACTTTCGTAATATTGTTTTCGTAGATTCGTAATCGGAGCATAATTCATAATTTTATGTAATGTGTATGCTATTATTACATTGTAAGAGACACGGAAAATTACATATCGAAAAAAAGTTACGAATGTACAAATTTTTTCGTTTAATCCATTCGAAGCACGTTAAGCAGCGCCATTGTAAGAGACCCGGAAAATTACGAATCGCAAAAAAAAAAAGTTACGAATGTACGAATTTTTTCGTTCAAACCATTCGAAGCACGTTAAGCAGCGCCATTATAAGGGACACGGAAAATTACCAATTCAACAAAAAAAAAAAGTTACGAATGTACGAATTTTTTCGTTCAATCCAATCCATTCTAAGCACGTTAAGCAGCGCCATTGTAAGGGACACGGAAAATTACCAATTCAACAAAAAAAAAAAGTTACGAATGTACAAATTTTTTCGTTCATTTTGATTTTCGTTTTTCCTGTTTTTCGGATTTTCTTCTTTCGTAGTTTCGTTGTTTCTAATTTGGTTATTTCGGATTTTCGTTGTTTTTCGTATTCGTTCGATTCGATAATTCGTTATTCGTTAAAAATTTTAGCGAATCATTCGTTCATTCGTACGATAACGAATGAACGAATATAACGAATTTTAACGGAAAACGAAAAAAAACTAAACAAATTGCACATGTCTAATATTTAGTACAGCTGTGGGGGCTGTGGATTCTCTGTCTATAACTCTTTTTACCTATAGTTTCCTCTACAGACTTGCTGTCTTGTCTTCTCCATGCAGGCTCAGCCCGGAGGTTCACCTGAAGAGGCCAGCACTCGATGACAAGTGGAGGCTGGACATCATCCTGAAGCATAAGGCGGTATGTCCTAGATGATTTCCTTTTTTTGTCCCCATCACTACTCCCAATACCTTCTTATGTTTGTGAATTACTTTGTTAATCTGATTAGGACAATCTGTCTAAAATACAGTATAAACTGTGTGCATTCCCACCACTTTTTTTCCAGATTTCAACCCCTTCAGTTCTGAAGGGGAAGAAAGTTGTGAAAGTTGTGGTTCCTCTATGGCAGGGATATGCAATTAGTGGACATCCAGCTGTTGCAGAACTACAAATCCCATCATGCCTCTGCCTTTGGGTGTCATGTTTGTGGCTGTCAGAGTCTTGCTATGCCTCATGGGAGTTGTAGTTCTGCAACAGCTGGAGGTCCGCTAATTGCATATCCCTGCTCTATGGCTTCCTGCACTCACAAGGAGACATATATCTGATTGGACAGTGGCACCCCATGTGACTCTACTGACCATTTTGGATCAGGCATAGTCTATTTAAGACTGCGCTTAAAGTGATTTGTAAAGCTTAGTTTTTTTTTTTTTTTTTTTTAAATAACAAACATGTCATACTTGCATGCTCTATGCAAGGGTTTTACACAAAGTGGCCCGATCCTCCTTTTCTGGGGTTTCCCTGCCACGCTCCTGGCTCCTCCTCTTTTCGATTGCCCCCCTTAGAGAGTCGCTTTCGTACGGGCGCGCTCCCAAGTTGTTGCTGCATCTATTGACAGACAGCAGGACTCAGTCCCCCCTGGCTCCCGTGTCAGTGGATTTGATTGACTGACAGCAGCGGGAGCCCATGGCTTCTGCTGCTATCAATCTATCCAATGAGGACCTGAGACAGCGGCTGAAGCTGCTGTGCTCGTCCCTGGAAACGGCCAGGCTCAGGTAAGTAAAAGGGGGGAGCTGCAGCACAAAAGGTTTTTCACCTTAATGCATTAAGGTGAAAAACCAAGGGGGTTTACAACCCATTTAATGTGAGTGGCTAGCATTGGAACAGGTTCCCTGTCTGATAGGGACAGCGCTTAGAGGTAGGTAAAGGTTTTGGAGGAGTAGGGATAGTGCAGGGACCACGTCTACCTTTCTTCAGGAAGCCTTCTCTTTGGGTGTGGACCGGCCAGGCTGCATGCCCACTCCTCACGTTGCAGATGCTGTTAGCATTTTCAAGTCTTCAGACCGCTGTCACAGTTCGGAAGTGGCTCCAGGATGTGCCTACCTGCCGGGCCTGAAAAAGTTGAAACTTTCTACAATATAACTAACTTTATTGCCTGACTTGGGCTCTATGTGTTCACTGCCACCCACACCACACTTCACCTTGCTCACACGCAGGTGGGGAGTACAGACGGCCATAGAAGTGAATGGTTGTATGTCCCTTGCATGTGATTGGGTATTCTTTTTCTATGCAAAGTGAAGCTTTCCCTCATTTACTAAGCTTTGGAGCAGCTGCATTTGCAGAGTGCAACTTTAATTGCTAAGTGCACAGTCTATTTGTCTTTAGTATATCTACCCTATTGTCTTGCAGGAGGCTGGAGTCCGGGTTTGTATCTTGCTGTTCAAGGAGATGGAAATGGCTCTGGGAATTAACAGTGGATATAGCAAGAGGACATTGATGCTGCTGCATCCGAATATCAAGGTGAGAGGCCAGCTGTACCTTTTTAGGTCAGCCCTCAAATTTTACACTCGCTTACTCGCATTTTGAGTGGAAAATGAGGGCTGGCTGGCGAGTTGGGCTGCCTGGGAGCGGGGGGGGGGGGGGGCGACTGGCAGGGGATGAATGGGAGCTGGGTGAGGCTGCAATAATGGACATGAGTGAGGCTGCAATAATGGACATGAGTGAGGCTGCAATAATGGACATGAGTGAGGCTGCAATGATGGGCACTGATGAGACTGCAATGATGGGCACTGATGAGACTGCAATGATGGGCACGGGTGAGGCTGCAATGATGGGCACGGGTGAGGCTGCAATGATGGGCACAGGTGAGGCAGCAATGATGGACACGGGTGAGGCTGCAATGATGGACACGGGTGAGGCTGCAATGATGGACACGGGTGAGGCTGCAATGATGGACACGGGTGAGGCTGCAATGATGGACACGGGTGAGGCTGCAATGTTGGACACGGGTGAGGCTGCAATGTTGGACACGGGTGAGGCTGCAATGATGGACACGGGTGAGGCTGCACAAGTGAGGCTGCAATGATGGGCACTGATGAGACTGCACTGATGGACATGGGTGAGGCTGCACTGGTGAGGCTGAAATTATGGACACGGGTGAGGCTGCACGGGTGAGGCTGCACGGGTGAGGCTGCACTGGTGAGGCTGAAATGATGGACACGGGTGAGGCTGCACGGGTAAGGCTGCATTGATGGGCACTGATAAAGTTGTTGTTAATATTTGTGTAACTTAATTCTGCATAAAACATTTAGGTGTCATTTCATGAGAATTTATGAGGCCGTGTATAGGGGCGGAATTAGGAGTGGGGCATGAGGTGGAGAGTAACCCTTAAGGCCTGGCCAGTAGCTCAGGACTTGAAATTTTGAGCCCTGTTTTAGGTCATGTGTAGATAAAGGCTGCATCATTTCCCTTACAGGGCAATGTCGTCAGTTATCATCCATCATCCATTATAATTATCTAGTCTGGAACCATCCTAGCATCTCATTTTATACAACAGAACTCTTAATTTAAGGAGGGATTCCATCAGCCATTATTAACATTATGTTTATAAACTATCATCGTCAATCATCAATCATCATCTATCATTATTTAGTTTGGAGGCCATCCTAGTATATTCTCCTATACAACAGAACTCTTATGGTTGCCCTTTAAAGGGATGGTTGTATCTGTATGAATATGTATCTACTCTTTTTTTATTATATAGGAGTCCGTTACATACAGGGTGCAGAGTGCAGGAGTATGCTACATGCAGAGTGCAGAGTTTAGGAGTATGCTGTGTGCTACGGACAGGGTGCAGAGTTCAGGAGTATTGCTACGAACAAGGTGCAAGTTCAGGAGTATGGCTACGGACAGGGTGCAGAGTTCAGGAGTATTGCTACGGACAGGGCGCAGAGTTTAGGAGTATTGCTATGGACAGGGTGCAGAGTTCAGAAGTATTGCTACGGACAGGGTGCAGAGTTCAGGAGTATTGCTGCGGACAGGGTGCAGAGTTCAGGAGTATGGCTATGGGCAGGGTGCAGAGTTCAGGAGTATTGCTACGGACAGGGTGCAGAGTTCAGGAGTATTGCTGCGGACAGGGTGCAGAGTTCAGGAGTATTGCAACGGACACGGCGCAGAGTTCAGGAGTATTGCTAGGGACAGGGCGCAGAGTTCAGGAGTATTGCTAGGGACAGGGCGCAGAGTTCAGGAGTATTGCTAGGGACAGGGCGCAGAGTTCAGGAGTATTGCTAGGGACAGGGCGCAGAGTTCAGGAGTATTGCTAGGGACAGGGCGCAGAGTTCAGGAGTATTGCTAGGGACAGGGCGCAGAGTTCAGGAGTATTGCTAGGGACAGGGCGCAGAGTTCAGGAGTATTGCTACGGACAGGGCGCAGAGTTCAGGAGTATGGCTACGGACAGGGCGCAGAGTTCAGGAGTATTGCTACGGACAGGGCGCAGAGTTCAGGAGTATTGCTACGGACAGGGTGCAGAGTTCAGGAGTATTGCTACGGACAGGGTGCAGAGTTCAGGAGTGCACTACATACATCTGGTAGCCACTGAAAGCAAAGCTGTCCCTTGTAAGCACAGAAGGTGAAAGCGGCGATCGGAAGCGGAGGGTGAGAGCCGGAGGTGGCAGAATAGAGTGTCACCATCACCTAAATGGTAAAATTGGGTAGGCAACATCTGACAGGGCCCGGCTGGCCAAATTTGTCCTGCGGACCAGAATCGACCCATGGGCCTTGTGTGGGACATCTGTGACCTATCGGCTAGTCACTTATTTCCTCTTACTGTAAAATATATATATATAATATCTAATTTTTTATCATCTTACTCTCATGTCTAATTCACCATCATTCAGAAAGTATCACCTTTTATCTGCATTTATCATTATTATTATTATTATTATTATTATTGTCTAGAATGTGTCTTCCATGATAATCATTCACTGTTTAGCAACACATCATCATCATTCATCATACAATTTTTCTTCATATATTGTTTTCCAGAAAACATGATTGTCATCTTCATTTGTTCTTATCCAAAATGCATAATTTCCATGTAACATGACATATTCATTCATCCTCCATGACTTATTATCACTGTTTATCATGCATCACACGTTTTTCATCTTCATTCATCATTTCCACAATTTATCATCATATACATGATCCTTCTTCATTATACTGTACATCACTTGTCATTTCTATTCATCATACCTACTAGACATGTGCACAACAAAAAAATTCGTTAATTTTCGTTTCGTTTTTTTCGTTTCCGTTGATTCGTAACGATTCGTAAATCTGTACGTCGTCGGTGTTCGTATTCGTAACGATTCGTATTTTCGTAAGAGTTATTTTTTCGTTGATTCGTTTTTCCGTTAGTTTAATTTTCGTTTATTAGTTTATTCGAAATTCGGACGCATTCGTATTTATTCGTACATTCGTAACATTCGTAGATTCGTAATCGGAGCATAATTCATAATTGTATGTAATGTGTATGCTATTATTACATGATTTTAAGAGACACGGAAAATTACGAATCGAAAAAAAAAGTTACGAATGTACTTATTTTTTCGTTCAATCCATTTTGAAGCACGTTAAAGTGGAAGTAAACCCTCCTATCGTTTTCAGCCAAGGAAGCTGCCATCTTGGCCTCTGTTTAAACTTTAACTGCAATGAAGCTGCACATGTGATCAGTTATGACACCAGCCATTGGATGGTTTGACAGTTTGGTTGAGAGTACAACCAATGTGACAGTTAGCATTTCCGGCATGCCGGGAATGTAACTGTTTTTTCAAACTGTTAGATCGATGGGTTTACTTCCGCTTTAAGCAGCGCCATTGTAAGAGACACGGAAAATTACGAATCGAAAAAAAATAAAATAAAGTTACGAATGTACACATTTTTTCGTTCAATCCATTCGAAGCACGTTAAGCAGCGCCATTGTAAGGGACACGGAAAATTACCAATTCAACAAAAAAAAAGTTACGAATGTACTAATTTTTTCGTTAATTTTGATTTTCGTTGTTCCCGTTTTCGTTTTTCGGATTTTCTTCTTTCGTAGATTCGTTGTTTCTAATTAGTTTTTTTCGGATTTTCGTTGTTTTCGGATTCATTCGATTTCAACGATTCGTTAAAATTTTTAGCGAATCGTTTGTTCGTACGATAACGAATGAACGAAAATAACGGAAAAAAACGAAAAATGAAAAAAAAAAACGAATTGCACATGTCTAATACCTACATACATATAAAACATTTCATGCATCCATCATCTTTACTTTGCACATAATAAATCAAACATTATGTTCATTCATGATAAATTAGCCATTATTTTAATTTATTATTATCCATCATCATCATGCACAGTGAGGTGACATGTCCGCCTCTCTTATGTTTTAGGTGATGCGTCACCCTGATCATGTCTCTTCCATCGTGTTCCTCTGGGCTCACCACGAGAAGATGGTGGCCATTGACCAGTCCATCGTTTTTCTCGGGGGTCTGGATCTGGCCTATGGCCGATGGGATGACCACGATTATCGACTGACAGATGTGGGGTCTGGCAAGATGCAGCAGCAGCAGCAGCACCAGGTATCAACCAAGTCTATGTAAAGAGGTCTCTACTTGACTCTGTAACCTTATACTTCAGTACTTCTATTACCCTGATACTTTACTTTACTACTATTACTCCAAACTAACACTACTCCTAAGCCATGCTACTGCTCCGCCATTTTGTGCCCGCTGCCCTTCCTGTCACTTTGGCCAATAAGCGTTACTTCATCTCGCTCTGCTACCATATCATGCTTTACACAACGTGACGAAGAACGCCGAAACATTTGCCTGTTTCGGCCTTCTGTTCAGCAGGAGCTGAGCATTATACATTCAAGCAGTATTTATACCGCTTCTATACATGACAGCCTCCTGATGTCTATGGTTCCTAAGGAAGCAGGTGTTTGTACCTGCCCGCTGCATCCATATCAACCGCTGAAATCACTGGCACATTGGCATACATGGCTGGGAATCCCTGACCATGTAAGCACTGGGGTGAGGATATCTGTGATATCACTGCCCACATTTTGTCACTGACCATATGTGGTCAATGATGTTACTACAAGCTCTGCCCTGTGCCTTATAGGCAGGAGTAGCGCTGGGATTTGTCATGTGCACCGGGTCTGCCAAGTTTTTAATTTTAGCGAGTTGGCAGGTGGTGGGCATCGTGATTTATGATGGATTTACAATAAGGCCCCTTTCACACTGGGGCGGGAGCCGCGGCGACGGTAAAGCAGCGCTATATTTAGCGCTGCTTTACCGTCGTTTTAGCCACGGTATTCGGCCGCTAGCAGTGCAGTTTTAACCCCTGCTAGCGGCCGAAAAAGGGTTAAAATCCCCCGCAAAGAGCCGCCGTAGCGGCGCTTTGTGGCGGTATTGCCGCGTTGTCCCATTGAAATCAATGGGTACGAGCGGTATAGGAGCGGTGAATACACCACTCCTATACCGCTCCAAAGATGCTGCTAGCAGGAATTTTTTGACCATCCTGCTAGCGCACCGCTCCAGTGTGAGTGGAGTGAATGGGGCCGGATTTTTTCAGGCGGTGTACAGGCGCTATTTTTAGCGCTGTACCGCCTGAAAAACGCCCCAGTGTGAAAGGGGCCTAAAGGACGTTTCTGGGTATTTTTATTTTTTTAACTGAAAGACTTGTCAAATATCTGGGTGGCTGTAGTTCAAGGTTTCTTTTTTTTTTTAAACAGTAGGGGTACTATGTACCCCTTACTAACGTGGGGAGGAATGATATTGGGGCTCCCTTTTTTTAAAGGGGGCTTCAAGATTTTGATAGCCCCCCCCCAACCTTCAGACCCCCACAGCTACCAGGCCAAGGTTGTGGGGTTCCAAGGGGAGGAGGACCAAGGGGGTGAGGGGCTTTGCCAGGACATATTGAGGGCATGTGGACTGGCAAGGGTGCGGGTATTGATTTCCTGGGAAACCTCACACATTCCTTTTAAAATCCACACCAGACTCCAAGAGTTTGGAGGGGGTGGTGGAACAATACATATTTTTTTATTTATTTTTTTTCATTCTTCTGCAGGAATGTTCTACCGCAAATATGACATCCACAAAAAGGGGAAAAAAATGATACAGTTTTAAATCGCTGACAACTTTAACATGAATTACAATTCATTGACGACTGTCTTCCTCCAAAGGTCCACCGAAATACATAGCAGACTGCTGTTTTGGTGCACATTTGAAGGGGTCCGTATGCTTTTTGTTGTTTTTTTTATAGAAGTCAGAAGGGAAAGGCCATTTTCCAGTAATTTTTAAAACAAAATTCCTAAAAAAAAAAAAAAATTAGCATTCTTGATTTGACAGATTTGGCTCTCATTTATTTTAAGGGGTTTGGGTTTGGCATACGAACCTTGCTCTAACCGAACCCAGGGCAGTTTGCCTCATCCTTACGCTTCAGCTCCAGTCTGGAAGAGCAAAAAATGGATAGTATGTTTCACCCATTTCTGATTCCATATGATCTCTGATCACTCCCTTTGCAAATCCCATAACATCTCTAATCCCCCTGTACACACGGTCGGAAATTCAGACGGAAAATGTCCGATCGGATCATGTTGTCGGAAAATCCTCCCGTGTGTGGGCTCCATTGGACTTTTTCCATCGGATTTTCCGACGGAAAAAATGTGAGATCCTGCTCTCAAATTTTCCGACAACAAAATCCGATCAGACTTTTTCCGATCATGTGTAGAGAATTCTGACAGACAAAGTGCCACGCATGCTCAGACCAAATTACGAGACCAAAGCTATTGGCTACTAGCCTCTACGTAGTTCCGTCGTACGCAACGAACGTCACCAAGTTCAGAATGATCGGATTTTCCGACAACTTTGTCCGACCGAGTGTATGCAACACCAGTGTCGGACAAAATCCGTCGGAAAAAATCTGACGGATTTTGTGGTCGGAATTTCCGACCGTGTGTACGGGGGCTAAGTCTCTCAAACTCAAAGTACACATTATGCTCCAAAAACATAGTAATGTGGCACCATGAATGAAAAGAAACACCTTCAAGTGTGTTTATGTACCATCCAGTATCTTTTTTAGCACTCCAATAATATACAAATGTCAATTCAAAATAGAAAGGTTGATTTGCTAAAAACAAAGAGTGCGCAAAATTGGGTGCAGCTCTGCATGGGAGCCAATCAGCTTCTAACTTTTAATTAAGCGTTGGCAAAAAAACTTAAATCTCTAGAAGCTGATTGGTTTCTATGCAGAACTGCAGGGCTGCTGATAGGGCGATACAACCGGCCCTGTTGTAACGGAACCATCCCCATCAGCTACACAGTTGGGCCCGGGCAGCATTACAGTTACGCAGGGATGTTGTTCATCCCTTGTGAAAGCAAAAGAATAAAAAAATATAACGCTATAAAAAAATATAGCTTTTTTTTACCACTACTATTCCTTTATACTGGCTTTTGGAATTTACAAATGCATCAATTTAGAAATTGGATGATGGATAAAAAGTGCATTTTATACAGAACTATATAGATCGGACCAAAATGAGGGACAAATGAGGAGGAAAGGGGGACAGAGGAACATTGTTCCAAATCTGGGACAGTCCCTCAAAATCGGGGACAGTTGGGAGCTATGTATTTTGCACTCTCCAGTTGTAGTAAATAACCCCATAGGCTGGTCAGCCCCTTCAGCTTACTGCACCTATTTGAACATGTTGCGCTGGATCAGTGACCAACAGCAATAAAAAATGTTGATTCATAGAAAGAAAGCCAATGACTGACCCATCCATCTCCTGGCATTCTAGACCTGACTATTTGACCTCATACAGGATGGGTAGACTTGCTTACCTTGCTTTATAGGCCAGTTATAGACGGGGGCAGCGGCTCACGTTTTATAGACTTGCTTACCAATAGACACAGCAGCTGGGAAGGGGCAGCAGAGGAACTCCAAGCTGTGGGGTGATCAGGAATAAAAGTAGAAGACCCCGGATGGGGCCTGGTCTTCATTCTTTGTGCCATGATGCATTGCTTACAAATGAAGTGTAGCCTTGGCCCGACCCCTAGAGCAGGGTTACCAAATAATCCCTTTAAACCCGAACACATATGAATTACACAGGTTCGGAGGCTAATTTAATGCAGATAAGGCACCAAGTGAGTTTAATTACCACCTTAATCAGCCACAGAACATGTGTAATTAATACGTGTTCAGGTTTAAAGGGATGAGGTGGCAACTCTACCCTAAAGGCCTAATAGTGACCTCCAGAGTCAGGGAGAGCTGACATCCATCGTCACAGTATGGGTTACTAGGCATTGTGGGTAGGGTGTAGATAGAGTAAGTTGGGCCCCAGACACTTTGAGAATGCAAAGAGATTTATTGTCTCTTAACAGAACTGGGGAGAGAGGGTTAGGGCCTGAACACCCTTAGACAGATGCAAAACACTTGGCAGACTTCGAGACAAAAATAGGAATAGGAGAACAGCTATATAGTTCAAGGCCTGGATTTCAGCAAACTGTATCTGTAGACTGATGTCTCCTATAGCAACTGAACTTGTAACGTCAACCTAAATGCAGATCACAACTCGCAGTATTCCATTGTAGATCCTCTCACTGAGCTCCCAGTCTCTCACTAGACTCTTCAGATCCCAGCCGCCACTGGATCCCTTGAGCTCCTTCACAACTAACCAGCTGTGGCTTCCAACTGTCACCCACACTGTCCCGCTGGGTCCCTGACTTGGCTCTTCAGCTAACCTGCCGAATCCTCTGCAAGTGTCACCCACACTGTTCCGCTGGGTCCCTAGCTTGGCTCTGAAGCTTTCCCAACTTCTTCACTGTCCCCGGCTAGTGAAAAAAGCTGCTCTGGTACTTCTTCAGTCTCCACAGAACTTGGCCTCTAATAATAGGAGAGTTTGTCCCGGCAACTGGTTTCCTTCACCTGTGGCAACTACTTGGTTCTCTAGCCGGCAGAACCCCCTGCAACTTGGTTGGGCTCCAAGCCTGTAGCCCCAACCCTGCGCTGCTTGCTTCCCACCTGGATAGGCCTCAGACCGCCTAGCAACCAGGTACTCCCGGATAGACCTCAGGCTTCTGGTCTAGCAGCCGGGAGCTTTTCAACACATGTCCACCCAGACAGCCGTCCAGGTGGCACAGAACCCCGATCACCTGACTCCTCCTGAATAAATAGGCTCTCCCAGCAGGCCAAGGGCAAAGAAATCCCTGCCAATTGGCTGAGACAACCCATCCATTCCTAGTCTGGATTCACTATGCCACAATGCCACCTAGTGACAGAAGAGAGGTGCATCAAACCCAAATTTAGGAAAAGGACAGTGGATCTCCCCAATAATCAGCCAGGCTGGTTACCACCTAGCAAACTAAATTTGTTAGCAACCTTGCCTAACACCAGGGTGCTACAGAAGGTTTACTCTTTGTGACTTCTCATAACTATAACTATTTCTCCATATCCTCATTTAGTACATTTAATTCATAATTGAAATATCGGCTTTCAGTGGACAGACCCCATAACTCCGCCTCATATTCCGTTTAACCTTCGCCATTATCTCCTTCTTTTCTCTGATGTCTCTTTTCTTTCATGGTCTGTCCTCTCGCTGTCTGTCTCTCTTCTCCTATAAGGTGGCATCCCGCTGTCTCTCAGCAGAATGGAACCGCAGCTGTGGACGCGTCCCCCGAAGAGGCTGAGATGATCTCCCAATACTGGCTGGGCAAAGACTACAGTAACTTGATATTTAAAGACTGGGTACAACTGGACAAACCTTTTGAAGGTAATAGACCTACTAGATATCTTATTTCTATCTATGGAACTGCATTATTTTAAAAAGGAGGGACAGACTCCTAGACCTCTTCTATGTGTCACCCTACAGGTTAATGGACAGACTCGTTACTCTCTTTTATCTGTGCCACCCTACAGATTGAGGGACAAACTCATAGCTCCCTTCTCTATCCACTTGCCGACCGCAATACATATATATACCTTGTGATTTGGAAGAGGACAGACACCTACCTCCCTTTTTATATGTATCGTCCTGCAGGAGGACAGACACCTTCCTCCCTTCTATATGTATCGTCCTGAAGGAGGAGGACAGACACCTTCCTCCCTTCTATATGTATCGTCCTGTAGGAGGAGGACAGACACCTTCCTCCCTTCTATATGTATCGTCCTGCAGGAGGAGGACAGACACCTTCCTCCCTTCTATATGTATCGTCCTGTAGGAGGAGGACAGACACCTTCCTCCCTTTCTATATGTATCGTCCTGCAGGAGGAGGACAGACACCTTCCTCCCTTCTATATGTATCGTCCTGCAGGAGGACGACAAACACCTTCCTCCCTTCTATATGTATCGTCCTGCAGGAGGAGGACAGATGCCTTCCTCCCTTTCTATATGTATCGTCCTGCAGGAGGAGGACAGACACCTTCCTCCCTTCTATATGTATCGTCCTGCAGGAGGACGACAAACACCTTCCTCCCTTCTATATGTATCGTCCTGCAGGAGGAGGACAGACACCTTCCTCCCTTTTTATATGTATCGTCCTGCAGGAGGAGGACAGACACCTTCCTCCCTTCTATATATATCCTCCGGCAGGAGGAGGACAGACACCTACCTCCCTTCTATATGTATCGTCCTGCAGGAGGATGGACACATAGGGGGTTATTTACTAAAACAAAAGTCTAAAATCTGGTGCAATCTGCAGAGAAACAAATCAGCTTCTGGGTTTTAATGTCAAAGGCCTAATGAACAAGCTGAATTTAGAAGCTGATTGGCTACCATGCATGGCTGCACCAGATTCCAAGTGCACCAGTTTAAAATTAAAAATTTCCCCCATAGCTCCCTTTTTTTTGTCTGTGACACACTATAGTTTGATGGATACACTTATTGCTCTCTTCGGTCTGTGTCATCCTGCAAGTGAAAGGACAGGACCCATATGTATTTCTTTACTTTTAGATTTCATTGATCGATTGAGAAACCCACGAATGCCATGGAGGGACATAGGTGCGGTAATTCTAGGTAAAGCTGCCAGGGATGCGTCTAGACACTTTATTCAAAGGTGGAACTTTACAAAGGTGAGGACTTGTATTCCTTTATCCTCCTCGTCTTCATTGAATATGTTTACTTGTTGTCTTGTTATATTTAAAAAAATTCAATATCCTTGGGTACCAATAAAGAAAGCATTGTCTTTTATAAAATGCTGTATCTAATGGATGGATGGATAGATGGATGAGTGAATGGATGGGTTGATGTATATGTGGATAGAGGGAAGGATACAATTGATGGGTGGATGAATAGCTTAGTAGATGGACAAGTGGATGAATAGGTTGATGTAGAAGTAAATGGTTGAATGGATGGAAGGATAAGTGGATGGATGGAGAGCTTAGTAGATGGATAAGTGGTTGGATGGAGAGCTTGGTAGATGGATACATGGATGGATGGGTTGATGGATAAGGAAATGGTTGGTTGGATAGATGGAAGAATAAGTGGGTGGGTGGATGGAGAGCTTGGTAGATGGATAAGTGAATAAATAGGTTGATGGATAAGTAAATGGTTGGATGGAAGGATAAGTGGATGGGTGGATGGAGAGCTTGGTAGATTGATAAGTGGATGGATGGGTTGATGGATAAGTAGATGGTTGGATGGAAGGATAAGTGGATGGGTGGATGGAGAGCTTGGTAGATTAATAAGTGGATGGTTGGGTTGATGGATAAGTGGATGGATGGGTGGAAGGATAAGTGGATGGAGAGCTTGGTAGATGGATAAGGGGATGGATGGGTTGATGGATAAGTAGATGGAAGGATAAGTGGATGGAGAGCTTGGTAGATGAATAAGTGGATGAATAGGTTGATGGATAAGTAAATGGTTGGTTGGATAGATGGAAGGATAAGTGGATGGGTGGACGGAGAGCTTGGTAGCTGGATAAGTGAATAAATAGGTTGATGGATAAGTAAATGGTTGGATGGAAGGATAAGTGGATGGGTGGATGGAGAGCTTGGTAGATGGATAAGTGGATGAATAGATTGTTGGATAAGTAAATGGTTGGATGGGTGGATGGAGAGCTTGGTAGATTGATAAGTGGATGGAGAGCTTGGTAGATTGATAAGTGGATGGAGAGCTTGGTAGATGGATAAGTGGATGAATAGATTGTTGGATAAGTAAATGGTTGGGTGGAAGGATAAGTGGATGGAGAGCTTGGTAGATGGATAAGTGGATGAATAGGTTGATGGATAAGTAAATGGTTGGATGGAAGGATACGTGGATGGGTGGATGGAGAGATTGATAAGTAAATGGATGGATGGATGGAAGGATAAGTGGATAGAGAGCTTGGTAGATGGATAAGTGAATGAATAGATTGTTGGATAAGTAAATGGTTGGATGGGTGGATGGAGAGCTTGGTATTGAAAGGAGGATAAAGGAAACCAAAAAAAAATCTTTTAACTAATGAAAAATACACACAAGATAATGCCAATTATCAAAAAAACGTAAAACTTCACATTCATACTTGTAGAAGAATGGCTGGTGGCAGGGTTATATTTTTTCATTTTTTTTTTGCATGTTAGAGGAAGGTTTACCCTCATTTGGGAATGTTATCAGCTGCTCTGCTACATATAGGGATCTTGAAATCCACACAGATCTTTGTTACTCCCATATGTTTTGTACCCTACAGACCACCAAATCGAAATATAAAGGTCCGTCATTCCCGTATCTTCTACCGAAGTCTCTAAACACAGCAGACAGACATCCGTACTCGGTGCCAGGGTGCCAGAGTGCCACTGTGCAGGTGAGGAAGGAGACTCAACCAGGGCGGAAATGGAGTGCAGTGGACGTGGCAATACGTATAGTTTATATTGCAGATCTTGCGTCTGCCACAGGCTTCCCAGAACTGTAAACTTTCTTTTTAAAAGAAAACATGTTTTATCACTTGATATAACATATAATTGCTGTGTCGGCTTTTATTTTTTTATATGTAATTAAAATTTGTATTTTTATTTGTAATTAAATAAAAAAAAAATTGTAATTAAAAGTCACCTAAACATTGCAATTAGCACCACGTTTTAAAAAACAAAAAGGGATTTTCACTTGGAACTATGACCATAACTATAAATGTCTGTAGACAGGATTTACCAAAATCCTCATCTTCCCTGCTTTAGACTTAATATCCACCTTACCAACCCTCTCCTCCAATCCCTACACTGGCTCCCGATCACCCAGCAAATTAAATTCAAAATACTAACCACAACATACAAAGCCATTCAGATCACATCACCAATCTTGTCTCCAAATATCACCCAAATCGTCCTCTCCGCTCTTCTCAAGACCTCCTACTCTCCAGCTCCCTCGTCTCCTCCTTCCATGTTCCTATCCAGAACTTCTTCAGAGCCTCTCCCATCCTCTGGAACTCGCTACCTCAATCTGTCCGGCTATCCCCTACTCTTGCTACCTTCAGGCGATCCCTGAAAACTCATCTCTTCAGCAAAGCCTATCACGTCTCCAGCTAATATTTTACCACTTCCATCAGCTCATTCCCCACAGTTACAACCTTTTGTACCACCTGCCCCACCCTATTAGATTGTAAGCTCTTCTGAGCAGGGCCCTCTTAATCCTCTTGTATTTTATTGTATTATAACTGTATTGTCTCCCTTTTATAATGTAAAGTGCTGTGTAAACTGTTGGCACTATATAAATCCTGTATAATAAGTTGTTCCACATCTAGATGCAGGTTTTTTTTTTGGGGGGGGGATTAATCTATACATTAGAAAAGTGAACGCAGAACCCCCACTGATTATGGAAGATTTCATCAAGTGCACCGGAATGGCTTGTTTCCTTGTTCCATATCTACAGCTAGGAGGCAGGCAAGGATAGCAGTTGTTTTAGAACCCTTGCTTTGTATATATACAGATTTACTAAAACTGGAGAGTGCAAAATCTGGTGCAGCTCTGCATAGAAACCAATCGGCTTCCTTTTAGTGAATTTGCGTGAGAAAATCTTAAATTGAAAAGACTTATGACAAATAGTGGCGCTAAAATATATATCAAATATCTGTGCACACAATGTTCCAGTGCAAAAATAAATAAATATAATAAACTCAAACTATATGTGTATATTAACTCAACACACCAATATGTGCCTAGTGATACATATAAACATGTAAATAAAAATATGTAATGTAGGATAATTGGCAAAAATAAGCCAATCAAACTCTTTAGTTTAAGCTTAGTTGAACAAGCTGAAGTTAGAAGCTGATTGGCTACCATGCACAGCTGCACCAGATTCTGAGTGCTCCGGTTTTAGTAAATCTCCCCCATAGTTGGACCTTTGGAGATCCAATTTAAAGTGTATTTCCAGTTCTGTTTAAAATGTAGGTACTTTTTTTTTTTTAAATAAGCACAAGGGACCTACATGTATGTGTGTTCAGGAGATTTGGTACATTACTCTGCAGCATGACCTCAATGTCCTTCTCGTTGCAGTTGTTGCGGTCGGTTGATTGCTGGTCTGTGGGATGTAACGAATCCTCCATTCACAACGCCTACGTGGAGTGCATATCCAATGCTGAACACTACGTCTACATAGAGGTGAGATGACTGCACTCATCGTACTGCTTACCCAACCACAAATAAAATACGGGGACCCAATTTCTCCCCCCCTCCTGCCCAATGTGAAACTGGCTTTACTGGTACTAGTATGACCCTAAGGTGGTCTGCAGGTATTTCACGAATGCAGGAAGCCTTTTGATAAAGCTTTCCAAGGTCTCCTCTTGCCCTGGCTAAGTAGTGCCCAACAGTTCCAGAGATCCTCCCTCTCTGAGCAGTCCCAGTTCACACCAATGTTGTGTCCACAGACCATGTGACCTAGAGGTGCCCAAAGCTTAGCCTCAGCAGCACAGTTGAGTACCTACTGTCTAAAATTCCTTCCTTTTTTATGGTTTTCCTCTAGAATCAGTTCTTCATCAGTTGTACGGGTGGAAGGACAACACAGAACTCCATCGCTCAAGCCATCGTTAAGAGGATAAGCCGAGCCCACAAGTGAGTGAATATGATAGTAACTTACTGAGCAAAGTGTTGCATTCAGCAGAAATGTACAGGAATCTAGCAGATAACTGTAGGAAAAACCAAATGCCTAGTGCATTACCAAAAGATATATTAATAAACAAAGAAGAAGAATGCATATTCACAAAAGATGAGAAAATGTAAGCATTGTATCACATCGGTAACAGATCCATGGATCCAGCTAGTTCTAAAAAGGGTGTGCATCCCCAGAAACCTGTTAGCTTTGCTGGCATTGTTGTGGTGCGTTTCGGGGGACACACCCCCTTCCTCAGAGCTAGCTTGCCGACATACATTGGATTGGGTGACACTTCAACACTTATTCTTTTACCGATGTGATATAATGCTTACATTTTCTCACCTTTTGTGAGTATGCATTCGGCTTCTTTTTTTATTAATACATGTTTTGGTAATGCACTAGGCATTTGTGCCCTTCTGATTGTTTTTTTCCTACAGTTGTCTGCTACATTCCCATAGCTGAGGCAAGCTGCACCGGCTGAGCATTCCAGTTGAAGAATTCCTATTGACTTTCACTGTCTGCAGAATTATGGGTTATGGCGAAGTCCTCTGAGCACTCGGGGTGTTTGTTCATTTTTGTGCAATAGCAAATAGCGAGGTACAGGAAGTTTATAGTCCTCTACACCTTCCCACTACTAATCCACTGTGGTTCCTCCACCAATCAGATGTTGTCACTGAGCAGATGAGGCTAAAACCGGTTGGAGCTGTGGTCTGGCCACCTTTTGGTTACCCATCACTTTCTTTGTAGTTGGTCTTTAACAATGCCTGTACTGGAATCTAATGTCCACCATGGATTTCTGAAGAATGTCCAACTGTTTGAGCGTTAGAAGCTTCAGAACCAGCTAAAACAGTTCATTGATGAAAGACCCAACCAGGATGCTCCTGAGGATAAGAACAAGAAACAGGAAGCTGTGGTGACAAATACGGGAAAGGTTTCTTCACAGTAAAGCCTCGTATACACGATCGGATTTTCGGCAGGGAATTGTGTGATGACAGACTGTTTGCCTAAAATCCGACCGTTAGTACGCTCCTTCAGACAATTGTTGTCCAACTTTTGGCCAGCAAATGTGGGATGTCAGGTTAGTAAATTTTCGGCGGACAACGATCTGTTGTCAGATTTTCCTATCCTATGTACGCAAGTCCAAAGTACAAACGCGCATTGCTCAGAATCGATGCTTACCAAACACATTTGCAGAAGTTGCCCAAAGGGTGGCGCTCAAGAGCGGAAATTCCACGTAGTTCCACCTTGTTGGCCAACAATTGTGTACCGTTTTGTATGCAAGAAAAGTTCCTGGCACATTCCCTTTGGACAAAAGTCTGACGCTCTGTTGGCCGATCGTGTGTATGAGGATCAATAGCTGTGAAAATGTGGAATGGACTCCCTCCAGAGGTGGTTCTTGCCAGCTCAGTAGATTGCTTTAGGCTGGGTTCACACCTAAGACGGATCAGTCGCATAGCAGGGGTCCGGTGCGTCCTGGTTCACTGTTTCAGGTCCGATTTCAGCCCAAATTTTAGGCTGAATTTGGACCAGAAACGGACCAAAAAAGCACACATTTTTCCTGCAAAACGCACCGGACCTACTGCGGAGATATGTGAACCGGCTCCATAGAGAGCCAGTCACATTCTCCTGCTATGCAAATTGGATGCGGAGAAACCCGCATCCAATTTGCATAGGTGTGAACCCAGCCTTAAAAAAGGCCTGGATTCTTTCCTAAATGTACATAATATAACTGGGTACTGACATTTATAGTTCAAGTTGATCCAGGGAATATCCAATTGCCTCTCGGGGATTAGGAAGGAATTTTTTTCCCTGCTGTAGTAAATTGGATCATGCTTTGTTGGGGTTTTTGCCTTCCTCTGGATCAACTGTGGGTAAAGGATTGTGTATATGGGATTGTACGATTTTTTTTTTTTTTTTTTTTATTGGTTGAACTAGATGGACTTGTGTCTTTTTATTTTTTTTAACCTGACTAACTATGTAACCTCATTGGGGAGATTCTCCTCACTTTCCAGGTGACATTCCTACAAGGAATGGTGAAAAGAAACCTGGCAGGTGCTCCACCACTCCCCCCCCCCCCCCCCCTGTCCAAAGAAAAAAAAAGACTGAAATTGTGCTTTAATAGGTCCATGTATGAAAGGTGAATATGCACTGTTCCAAAGGAAAGTAGCATATGTACCTTGGGACATTGCCTGTAAAGTTCACCACCCCATCTGGTGAAAATTAGGTAAAATTAAATAAAATAAAAAAAAGTTTAAAAAATCCAAAAAAGATTACCATCCTCAGCCAAGTTTTTTTTTTTTTTTTTTTAATGCATAAAGCAGCTGTTATAATTAAACATATAAAAAATAGAAGTTCTAGATAAACATGAACAAACATGAACAAACATGAACAAACATGAACAAACAAAAAAGTCCAGGCCACAGTCTTTGACACCTCTACATGACCATTCTTGAACCAATACACCTGCTGGACATGACCCTGAGGGGACCTCCTAGGTGCAAGAATGGCCATGTAGTGGTGTCAATAAAGTTTATTAAATCTAATGATAAACCACAATGATGTTTGACCTGGACCTTTGTTAAAGGTTGCAGGGTAGAAACAAATCCCCTGATAGGCCTGTCGTCCACGGGCAAAGGACACGTGGAAGCCACTTGGAGTAGTAGAGTTTAGGAGAGATTGGCTTTGCCAACAATTCTTTAGAGAAACAACAATGTTTCAAGCCATTTTGAGCTTGCGAAAGAGGTGGGAATGGCTCCAACAAAACTCTCAGTGGTTCCCTCAACATGAGTTGATGGATCCATACTGATGATTTTTACTGTTTTTGAATGAAAAAAAAAGAAAAAAAGTTTTAGGCCTCGTTTACGAGTATGTAAATTCTTAATTCAGAATGTTTTTGAGGGCTGGTGTTAAAGCACTCGTCAGGACATCTGATTGTAAAGCCCTCCATCTTGGTTTTAGTGCCCAGGCAGCCCTCTTGGTTGTTTTTCCTTCCCTGCCTATTGGATATTATTTTGGCGTCTGTGCTGAGTCCTCTGTCCCCCATAAATTACCTCCTTTCTGATGCATTGGCATTGTGTGGGCACCTCCGCATCCCCCCCCCCCATATTTTGTTGTGTGGAATTTTATAACTATTATGGGCAATGTGGTGCACGGTGTACCCCTTGGGATTTACCGCCCGTATCCTTACAACTTTAAAAAGACCTGGGTGGCAATAACGATTGTTTTCTGTCAATGTGGATTTGCATGCTTACACATGTATGAACTGAAATGAGAGTCACGCTGGCCGCTGACGAGTGATCCGTCTTTGCAGGGACAACGCCACCTTCCGAGTCTTTATCGTCATCCCCCTATTACCGGGCTTCGAGGGGAACATCGAAATGGGAGGGGGAAACTCCATCCAGGCCATTTTGCACTTCACATACAGGTAATATCATTATCCTGATCATTAATCAGGTTTCCAGCCTTACTGTAGGCCTGTCTGGCCGGAAACCATCATGGCGGCTTTGAAGGAAGCAATTTTGTTCTAAACAAAAAAAATTGAGATACATACATAAAAAGATCACTAAATTAATAATTGTAAGTGATTTTTCTTTTCCAGCTCTATTTGCCGTGGGGAGAATTCAATCATCTCTCAGCTTAAGGAGGAGAGTAAGTATTGGAGGGTTTGGGTGTCGTGGAGGGTTTGGGCCATTTCTTGGAATTTTTTTTTTGTATTTGGTGTTTTTATCTTCTCCTTTTTGCAGTGGGCGATAGCTGGCGGCAGTACCTCTCGGTTTGCAGTCTGCGGACGCATGGCGACATGCCTGATGGCTCCCTAGTAACTGAGCTCATTTACATACACAGCAAGATGCTCATTGTTGACGACAGAATGGTCATCATTGGTATGTATCTCTATCCACTTGTGTGATTGACATATTCCTGCCACAACGCGCTGCCAGGAGGGGGTGACACCACTTTATTTGTAACAATTTAGGATTGTCCCCTTCCTGACTGTTAGTTGTTTGTTGGAGTAGTGCAACGATGAAATTATATCTGTGCTGTGCCCTCCTGCAAGCATGTTGCCTGTGTTAGACTGACATCACAGCCTTATTGGCTGACACTGCTGATAATAAATGAGCTTCTTTGACCACAGTTTAGAAAACGGACATGAGAATGTGATGATTTCTCTGCCTCCCACAGACAGTTTGACTTTCAGGGATCTAATAATTCAAGCTTGGGGTTTGTATGGTGTGAGCCTGTGTGAAGCGAGACCAAATCCATTCTGTTTTCTCATGAAGGTTCGGCCAACATCAACGACAGGAGCTTGCTGGGGAAGAGGGACAGCGAGCTGGCTGTGTTTGTGGAAGATACAGAATTTGTGAACTCCACAATGAACGGCAATGTGTACCAGGCTGGAAAATTTGCTTTAAGCCTCCGGATGGATTGTTTCAAGTGAGTTCGACATCTCTGAGGCCACTGCTAACTATTCAGACTTTTGTATCTACCATGTGAGCCTCACACACTGACACTTGGGGGTTACCAGAACAATGACACACTGACACTTGGGGGTTACCAGAACAATGACACACTGACACTTGGGGGATACCAGAACAATGACACAATGACACTTGGGGGATACCAGAACAATGACACACTGACACTTGGGGGTTACCAGAACAATGACACACTGACACTTGGGGGTTACCAGAACAATGACACACTGACACTTGGGGGTTACCAGAACAATGACACACTGACACTTGGGGGATACCAGAACAATGACACAATGACACTTGGGGGATACCAGAACAATGACACACTGACACTTGGGGGTTACCAGAACAATGACACAATGACACTTGGGGGATACCAGAACAATGACACACTGACACTTGGGGGTTACCAGAACAATGACACACTGACACTTGGGGGTTACCAGAACAATGACACACTGAAACTTGGGGGTTACCAGAACAATGACACACTGGCACTTGGGGGTTACCAGAACAATGACACACTGACACTTGGGGTTACCAGAACAATGACACACTGACACTTGGGGGTTACCAGAACAATGACACACTGACACTTGGGGGATCCCAGAACAATGACACACTGACACTTGGGGGATCCCAGAACAATGACACACTGACACTTGGGGGATCCCAGAACAATGACACGCTGACACTTGGGGGATACCAGAACAATGACACACTGACACTTGGGGGATCCCAGAATAATGACACACTAACACTTGGGGGATACCAGAACAATGACACACTGACACTTGGGGGTCCTGGAACAGTGACACACTGAAACTTGGGTTCCCATGACAATGACGCACTGACAAGTAGGGTGCCAGAGAACAATGACACACTGACAATTGGGGTCCCAATACAATGACATACTGACACTTGAGGTCCCAATACAATGACACACTTAGACTTGGGTCCAGAACAATGGCACACTAACACTTGGGGTCGCAGAAGAATGAGGGACTGACATTTGGGACTCCAGAACAATGATACCTGGGGTCCCAAACTAAGACAGGATACATAGCCATAATTGTACACTGTGTGTACAATGCATTATGCACATCTTAATGTGTCTATTTTCCTTTACAGTACAATTCTTGGTGCTCTAAAGCCTCCATATCTGGATGTGTCAGATCCAGTTTCCGATCAGTTCTTCAATGAAATCTGGAATCAGGCGGCACTAAATAATGCAGCCCTGTATGACCAGGTATGTGCTTTTATTGGGGTGATACCACATATAATAATATAGTAATAATTGAGTTGAAAGCTTCTGCATGATTAGTGCACCCCAACGCATGAAAGAATGCAGATGTGTGAGTAGGCCCAAATTATCTCTCATGGACTCTAATGATGAGATCTCTGTGCTGAGCTCCTGGGTCTTCACACCTGTTGTCCCCATTATGAGAGATTCCCACCATCTTTAGTGATGAGTTCCCAGGTCTAAATACCTACTGTGGTCAAAATAAGTGTCTCCCACCATCTCTGTGTTGGGTTCCTGGGTCTGCACACATGATGTGTCCCTTATGAGGGCTCCCACCTTCCATAGTGGGTTTATTATTGGTTTCATATTATGGGAAATTCTGTTGTGGGAAGGGACATCCAAAAAGTCCATGATGGAGAAGATCATAGCTTGGAAGCTTTGGAGGGAGCTCTCACCATTGGAGTCTTCAGGGTATATGGAAAACCTACAAAACTCAACCTCTGAATTAGGGATGAGCCGAACACCCCCCTGTTCTGTTCGCACCAGAACCTGCGAACAGACCTAAAGCTCGTGTGAACTGTAGAACCCTATTAAAGTCTATGGGACTCGACCGTTCAAATGTGCTAATTTTAAAGGCTAATATGCAAGTTATTGTCATAAAAAAGTGTTTGGGGACCTGGGTCCTGCCCCAGGGGACATGTATCAATACAAAAAAAAGTTTTAAAAACTGAAGTTTTTTCAGGAAAAGTGATTTTAATAATGCTTAAAGTGAAATAGCAAAAATGTAATATTCCTTTAAATTTTGTACCTGGGGGGTGTGTATAGTATGCCTGTAAAGGGGCGCATGTTTCCCGCGCTTAGAACTGTCCCTGCACAAAGTGTAATTTTTGCAGGAAAAAAAGCTATTTAAAATCACTTGCGGCTATAATGAATAGTCGGCTCCCGTAATACAGAGAACAGTCATTGAAAGTCATTGATTAAAAAAAAAACAAAGCGTGGGGGCCCCTCCAAATTCAATTTCCAGGCCCTTCAGGTCTGGTATGGATATTAAGAGGAACCCCGGGTCAAATTGAAAAAAAAAATGACGTGGGGTTCCCCCTAAATATCCATACCAGACCCTTCAGGTCTGGCATGGATTTTAAGGGGAACTCCACGCCAAATTTAAAAAAAAAATGGCGTGAGGGTCCCCCTCAAAATCCATACCAGAGCCTTATCCGAGCACGCAACCTGGCAGGCCGAAGGAAAAGAGGGGGGACGAGAGAGCGCCCCCCCTCCTGAACCGTACCAGACCACATGCCCTCAACATTGGGAGGATGCTTTGGGGGTCTGTGACCCCTCAAAGCACCATGTCCCCATGTTGATGAGGAGAAGGGCCTCATCCCCACAACCCTGGCCGGTGGTTGTGGGGGTCTGTGGGCGGGGGGCTTGTCAGGTGACGGAGTAGCCCTGTCCTCCTCAGCTAAGACGGGATTCCCTCAGTGTCTCAGTGGAGACAGGACGCGCTGCACTGGACGTCGGAAGAGATCAGCCATCGCTGGACCCCGGAGCAGAGACCACCTATCGCTGGATAGCAAGAGTGGATTATCACCGCTGGAATCTTTTTATTTTTATTTTTAATAAAGGACTTTTCCCAACGGTGTCAGTGTGTTTTTTAACTATTTTTTTACACTTTCTTTTTGTGAAATGGTAGGGGTTCTTTTGTACCCCCTTACCATTTCAAACAGGGGGGGTGGGATCTGGGGGTCCCCTTGTTAAAGGGGGCTTCTGGATTCTGATAAGCCCCCCGTCCGCAGACCCCCACAACCACCGGCCAGGGTTGTGGGCATGAGGCCCTTCTCCTCATCAACATGGGGACATCACAGACCCCCAAAGCATCCTCCCAATGTTGAGGGCATGTGGCCTGGTACGGTTCAGGAGGGGGGGGCGCTCTCTCGTCCCCCCTCTTTTCCTGTGGCCTGCCAGGTTGCGTGCTCGGATAAAGGGTCTGGTATGGATTTTGGGGGGGACCCCCACGCCATTTTTATTTTTTTTTAATTTGGCGTGGAGTTTCCATTAAAATCCATGCCAGACCTGAAGGGTGTGGTATGGATATTTAGGGGGAACCCCACGTCGTATTTTTTTTTAAATTTGACCCGGGGTCCCCCTTAATATCCATTCCAGACCTGAAGGGCCTGGTAATTGAATTTTTATCAATGACTGTTCTCTGTATTACGGGAGCCGGCAATTCATTATAGCCGCGAGTGATTTTAAATATCTTTTTTTCCTGCAAAAATAACACTTTGTGCAGGGACAGTTCTAAGCACGGGAAACATGCGCCCCTTTACATGCATACTATAGACACCCCCCAGGTATGAAATTTAAAGGAATATTACACTTTTATTGTTTCACTTTAAGCATTATTAATATCACTGCTCCTGAAAAAAATGCAGTTTTTTAAAACTTTTTTTTGCATTGATACATGTCCCCTGGGGCAGGACACAGGTCCCCAAACACTTTTTATGACAATAACTTGCATATAGGCTTTTAAAATTAGCACTTTAGATTTCTCCCATAGACTTTTACCGGGTGCTCGCGGCTTTGCAGCGAACACCCCAAATTGTTCGCTGTTCGGTAAACAGGCGAACAGGCAATGTTTGAGTCGAACATGAGTTTGACTCGAACTCGAAGCTCATCCCTACTCTGAATGAAATATCACTTTTTGTTGAAGTAACCCTTCAATGGAGTGAGTTACGTCTAGTAAATTGGAGTTGAGGATGTATACATGCAGGTTAGCTCACCTGTAGTGAACATAAGAACTCCTTATGGACGACCACTGTCCAGTTTCCATATCACCTTAATTTTTCTGTGTCTGTTCACTCTCAAAGGTGTTTCGTTGTCTTCCAACCAATGCCGTGACGAGTCACCGTGTACGCCAGGCCTATACAGCCGTGCCCAGCCTGGCCAGCACAAACCCCCAGCTCTCAAGGGAGATGTTAACGCGGGTGAAAGGCCATTTGGTGGAGTTCCCGTTGCACTTTCTTTCTGAGGAGCACTTGTTACCTCCATTAAACAGCAAGGAGGGCGTTATCCCAACTGAAGTCTGGACGTGACCCTGTTGGAAGGACTGTACCGAGAATACAAAAATCCTGACTGTTTTCCAGGACTAACAAGCACTACCTAGAACCAACACTCATGTGTCATCTCAGCACTTGATGGGCCTTGTGTAGAAGAGTAATGCAATCCCCACCACATAGAAAACATTCCAGCGCTTACCCTGGTAGAAAATTACCATATGGTTTCAATCCAAGCTCCATGTACAGATTCCTGTTCTATTACCAAACAGTGCATGCTATCCTCTGGTAATCCCAGCTCTACTCAGACTGTCCTTTTACTAAACTTTTCTATATGTCTAATTAATTGTCTTAATCTTGGTTTAACATAATAGTCATCCTGTACTAATCCCAGTTCTATACAAAGTGTCCTGTACTAATCCCAGTTCTATACAAAGTGTTCTGTACTAACCCTGGCTCTATGCGCAGTGCCCTGTACTAATCCCAGCTCTATGCGCAGTGCCCTGTACTAATCCCAGCTCTATGCGCAGTGCCCTGTACTAATCCCAGCTCTATGCGTACTAATCCCAGCTCTATGCGCAGCGTCCTGTACTAATCCCAGCTCTATGCGCAGTGTCCCTTACTAATCCCAGTTCTATATAAAGTGTCCTGTACTAATCCCAGCTCTATGCGCAGCATCCTGTACTAATCCCAGCTCTATATAAAGTGCCCTATACTAATCTCGGCTCTATGCGCAGTGTCCTGTACTAATCTCAGCTCTATGCGCAGTGTCCTGTACTAATCCCAGCTCTATACAAATTGTCCTGTACTAATCCCAGCTCTATGCGCAGTGTCCTGTACTAATCCCAGCTCTATACAAATTGTCCTGTACTAATCCCAGCTCTATGCGCAGTGTCCTGTACTAATCCTAGCTCTATGCGCAGTGTCCTGTACTAATCCTAGCTCTTTGCGCAGTGTCCTGTACTAATCCCAGGTCTATGCGCAGTGTCCTGTACTAATCCCAGCTCTATGCGCAGTGTCCCGTACTAATCCCAGCTCTATGCGCAGTGCCCTGTACTAATCCCAGCTCTATGTGTAGTGACCTGTGCACATATCCTGGTGCACAGCAGTTTACAGGCATTACAGCAGGGAAAGCCTCCAACAAAATGGCGGCCCATACACTTGCAGCATGACGTCATTGGCTCCTCCCAATGTGTTGCGTCACCTGATCATGTGACTTAATTAATTTTATGCACAGTGTCCTGTACTAATCCCAGCTCTATACAGAGTGTCCTGTACTAATCCCAGCTCCATGCATGTATGCTGTCTTGTCATAAGCCCTATGTTTCATTTTTTTTTCCTCCTTGGTATGTTCCTGTTTGTTTGGTATCCCATGAATCGGCCTTTATTGCACTCTGTTACTCAGATCTATTTATGCCTTAAACCACTGCTTCTGTGCTCTGGCCCATACTAAGTATGCTAATCCTTCATATTTTGTATGTCAATGTTTTCTACTATTGTAGATGCAATATCTGGAACTATGCACATGATATACTGTATAACGTGTCTTCCATAGAGTGGAATGTGTGATTGGTGTGAACACAAATAATAATTGCTTTAGATCAGTGGTCTCCAAACTGCGGGCCAGGGGGGCCGGATGTGGCCCTCTGCTCGCCTTTATCTAGGGGGGGCACTATTCCACCAACTGACACCAATGATGGGAACCTATTCCTCCCACTGACGCAGTCAATGAAATTATTCTTCACATCAATACCAACAATGGGGCTTACTTCCTCCCATTAGAACCAATTATGGGGCATTGTTTATGCCCACTGATGCGGGGGCATTTTCTACTCCCACTGGCCACTGTACGCCCCGAAGCTTGAAGGACAGTAAACTAACCCTTTACTTAGAAAGTTTGGAGACCCCTGCTTTAGATAATGGAAGGAACTGACATTTGTGTTGCCAATAAATATTTGAACCTATTTCATCAAAGTTTTTGTCGTCTTGTCCATATTTAATCATGGTTGCCTTACACAGACAAACACTTCCTGCTAATTAAACTTAACAGCGTTTTCTGATGCCAGAACAATTTGAAAAAAATGTACGTGTTTAAGTAGACAAAACATCAAATCTATTTTTTTAACCACTTAAGGACCGAGCCTCTTTCTGAGATTTTTGCTAGAAAATTACTTGGAACCCCCAAACATTATACATTTTTTTTTCTAACACCCTAGAGAATAAAATGGCGGTCATTGCAATACTTTCTGTCACACCGTATTTGTGCAGCCGTCTTACAAGCGCACTTTTTTTAATTTAAAAAAATAAGACAACGGTAAAGTTAGCCCAATTTTTTTTATATTGTGAAAGATAATGTTACGCCGAGTAAATTGATACCCAACATGTCACGCTTCAAAATTGCGCCCAGTGATGATTAAATACCACCAATAGAAAGCTCTATTTGTGTGGGAAAAAAATTATAAAAATGTCATTGTTTTTTTTTTTTATTGTGTTTAATATTGTATGACCACGTAATTGCCAGTTAAAGTAGCACAGTGCTGCATAGCAAAAAATGTATTGGTCATGAAGAATAAAAAGTAAATAAAATTAAATAAAATAAATAGAAATAAAACCTTCCGGAGGTTAAGTGGTTAAACAATGCTATGGTCGTGGTGTGTGCACAGCCCTGTCAAGCTGTTATGTCAGATTCCCAGTGGGTGGCCAGGGGGTGGTAAGACTGCAGCTCAGCCTTCTGCTTTTCCGATTCCCCCCCCAGCCACTAGTGTGAAAGGACCCTTGGGGTTTTATCAGTGTTTCTCAAATTTTTTTTGTCTTGCGGCGCACCAAAAACATCTAAAAAAAAATTAAAATAAAATTTACGGCACACCTGAAAAGATTTAACAATTTTTGCGGTGATTAAGTATTTCTCCACCGCTAAACAATGAACAAACCGTCTAATGGAAACAGTCGGATGGGATGTTTTTCAGCGGATTTTCCGACCGTGTGTATGCCCATTGGTCTTTTTCTGTCGGAATTTCCGACGGACTTTGGATTGAGAACCTGTTCTTAATTTTTCCGACGGAAAACCTTTCTATCGGATTTTTCGATCGTGTGTATGCAATTCCGTCACGCAAAATTCCGACGCATGCTCGGAAACAATTCGACGCATGCTCAGAAGCATTAAACTTCCCTTTTATAGTGCAGTCGAACGTGTTTTATGCCGTGGTGTTATTGACCGTCGGAATTTGGTGTGACCGTGTGTAGGCAAGACAGTTTGAGCGAAATTCCGTCGGAATTCCGACGGAAAAACCATCAGAGCTTTTTCCGACGAGAATTCCGACCGTGTGTACGCGGCATTAGACTATTATTATAGCGAATAAAGAGGAGAAACAAGGCACTGCTCCAATAGATGTGTGACAGTTAATTGTGGCTAAAGTCTATATGTTTATATATTTTTGGGGGATATTTAGGGGGGGGGGGAAAGAGAGAATCCACCTGGGCTGCCAGTCTAAGTGTTGAAGCAGACTCTTAAGATTAAGTTAACACTGTAGTGTAGGCAAAAGAGAAAAGGGGACAGGCGCATCTAATGCCGCGTACACACGATCGGACTTTCCGTCAAAGTCTGACAGACCTGGACGCGAAGAGAGGGGGGAATGACGCTAATCAGAGCAGACGTGGGTTGAGCACGGCTCTTCCCCTCCCCAGTCAATCAGCTGCAGCTACTCACAGGATAATGGGAACAGCCAGGCAGAGCGGGAGATCCAAATGAGCACGGACGAGATACAACCACACAAACCCCAGCAGAGAGTCGGAAAGTTCCTGCACAGAGAGCTCCGCAAGAAGACGCATACCCGCTGCTTCTATGGTGAACCGGGAGTCCTGACTGACTTGATCACGGACTCGCGCTGCTGAGCGCTGCGGACGGTGGAGAAGGGGGACGGAGCCGGTCAGAAACTGAGGAACAACTGAGATTGCCTACTCGTACAGCCCTCCACACCACCGGCCATATACAGCCCAGCGGTCGGAAGGTCTCAGCCCAAAAACCCCGGAACAAAGAAGCCGATGCCCTAACCGCCCATCCCCAGGTACATTATACCTACAACTAAAAGAGGAAAAAAAAAAAAAAAAAAAAAAACCCTACCAACCATCGAGAACAACACTGCACCGGATTGCCATACTGCCCCGCTGCTACACTGGAAGATATCGGAAAGATAGCGAGGCCCGATACGTTGGGACAACGGAGCTCCGGGGAAGAGACGCCGTTATAGACGTCGCTATAGCAACACAGCCGAGAAGAGTCGGTGTTTGCCGAACACCTCCGAAGATTGCCGGAGTGCATCAGCGACTGTTGAAGCCGCTGTTACAGCACACTCATCTCCTCTCTTCCACACCCTAAGGGCACTCAGAGATACCACAGTCCCCTCCAAAAATATAGTATAAAGAAGAGGAAGAAAAGAGAAGAGGAAAAACGAATTCAAACGAATTAGAGGAGGTAAGATCCTGCTTATATTCCATATATAAACTGGTATTGCCATAGACATTCTTCTTTGAAGACACCTGTATACACTTGTATATGCATATAAATTAAGTATATGGACTGATACACCTCTAGAGACTGTCACTACACAATTAAAGGGGATAAATACTGGAATGTCTGAAAGGTCTCACCCTCAGGATAAATCAAGCCAGAAGTAAAGAGGGGTCTTTTTTTCCTCCCCATGCTTCTTTTTTCTCCCTCTCTTCTTGGATTTTTCCCCGGGTAAATGCTTCACGTATTTCCGATACCCCATAGGAAGAGGACATACTGTGCTGGAACCCGCTCACATAAAAGGGCAAATGCAACCCAAATAATTCTCATATTCTATACCTAACAACCCCCTAGCCCCCCAATAAAGGCCTACGGTTCTACAGGGCTTACTTGACAAGGGGAGGAAGGAAATAATAAAGAGGAAAAATATACTAAATCAAGGGAAATTACAAACCATTTCAAAATTATCCTTTCCCTCTCTTGGGGAATGCCCCCCAAAAGCACACATGTACAAAAAATTAAAAGAGGGTCCACAGGAGGGACAACTAAAATCCCACCAGGGGCAGCAAAATTAAGTCCAAACCCCAAAACAGACATAACAGGATTTTTTAAAAATCCAAATAACTCTAACACACTAGTAGTATCTGAAAGCTCTGAGATACCTGAAATAGTCTCTAGGACCTCCTATAGAGACTCAGAAGGAGGAACAGATACTACAATGGAGAATGGTGAACAGCACAATATACCACACATAGAAGAACCTATGGATAGACAGAATTGGGACGTACAATCTTATATAAAATCAATACCCACAAGAGAGGACATGGACAGATATGTGAACAGATTGGAAACTTCCTATAAGAGTGAGATACAAACAATAAAAGTGGCAGTTATGGAGACACAAAAAAGGGTTGAAAATATAAACACGAAAATGGAAGATATGAACCAAAAAATTTATGATCTAGAGGAAAGAAATCGGGAGACTGACAGATTTTTAGTACAAATGTTTAATTCAAATGACGAAATGGAAAACAGAACCAGACGCAATAACATCAGAGTCAGGGGGCTTCCAGAGTCAATAACACCAGATAGGTTGAAAGATACCCTACAGGAAATATTTAATACTTTATTAAAGCAACCAATCACAACTGGTATCGAAATTGATCGAGCACATAGAGCATTAGGCCCAAAGGACAAGGATACAACAAAATCTAGAGACGTAATCTCCAGAATACATTTTTATCGGGTAAAGGAGAATATTATGGTGGAAGCCAGGAAACAAAGAAACTTTGAATACGAAGGAGCCACACTTATTTTCCTACAGGATTTGTCCAAACACACCTTGATCAAAAGGAAAGCCCTAAAACCACTCCTAGATATATTAAAAGAAAGGAACATTCTATATAAATGGGGTACTCCATTTCAACTAATAGTACATCAAAATGGCCAGAAGAACATTTTCCGGGATTTAAAAGACCTCCCAGATTTCCTGAAAAATCTTGATTTACCCCCAATAGACATACCGGCCTGGCCGCAAACATATGCGGACATCGCGGAAGGACTTACCAGAAGAAGAAGATAGACACAATGGGAGGGGAGGGGATGGACGGGAGGAGGACGGAGAGAACTCAAAAAAAAAAAATAAAAATGTTTTTTTTTTTTTTTTTTTTTTTTTTTTTTTTTTTTTTATTATTATATTTTTTTTTTTTTTTTCCCCTCAAAAATTTAAATTTTTTTTTTTTTTTGTTGTTTTTTGGTAAAATTAAGGTATGGTAACAAGTATAGATACACTAAGGAAAAATCCCCTCTCTTTTTTTTTTTTTTTTTTTTTTTTGTAGGCACAATCAAAGCATGGTTATAAGTATAGACACACCTAGGAAAGATTCTAAAAATCCTTCCTTCTTTTTTTATATTTTTTTTTTTTTTTTTTTTTTTTTTTCCTTTTTTAAATTTTTTTTTTTTTTTTTTTTTTTTTAGGCAAAATTAAGGTATGGTAATAAGTATAGATACACTAAGGAAAAATCCCCCTTTTTTTTTTTTTTTTTTTGTAGGCACAATCAAAGCACGGTTATAACTATAGACACACATAGGAAAGATTCTAAAAATCTTTCCTTTTTTTTTTTTTTTTTTTTTTTTTTTTTTTTTTAGATGAATAAACAAATAATTAGACATTAAAGATATGAAGATCAAGATCAATGGAGGGGAGTAATGAATGCTAGATTATTAGGCCTAAACGAATAGGGATGTGAATAAATATGAATTGTACTTATGTAGACTTGTATTAGATGAATGTAGACACAACAAACAAAAAGTATCCACCCGGACCCAACAATCTAGAAATAAGACAGCATACCCCAGTGTACTCTGTTTCCCTCCCCCGGGGCCTTTTTTTTTTTTTTTTTTTTAAACACGGTATATTTCACACTCACCATTAATAATTAAGAGAATAATTAACATCAAAAAAAAAAAAAAAAAGAAAAAAATTTTTCACTGTCCAAAGTGGACGATAACAACTAGGACACCTAAAAACACTGAAGTAAAACACTTTTTTACCTTTTTTTTTTTTTTTTTTTTTCACACTGTCCAAAATGGACAATAATATAAATGGGCAACAAGAACACTGAAGTTAAATATTTTTTTTTTTTTTTTTTTCTTTCTTATTTGCTTTTTGTGTGACACCTTTTTTATGGCCCAATAAGGGCAGAAATATATAATAAGCACCAAACAAACAAGCGACCACTAAACCACAATTTTTTGGGGGTTTTCTTTTTTTTTTTTTTTTTTTTTCTTTGGGTGTCTTTTCCCCGGACAGGAAATAAACCACTGGGGTAAGGCGGTGTATATTTATATTAATAAGCAAACATATAGATATGTAATAGACAGGTGAAAATATGATACACTTTAAAGCTTCCCAGATCCCCCCCCCCCCCCTGGATAGTTCCCTCCCCCCCCCTCTTTTTCTCCCCTCTTTTTTTTTTTTTTTTATTTTTTTTTATTTTTTTTTCCCTCTCTCTCCCCCTTCTCCCCCCCCCCCCCCCCCCCCAATTCGATCCCCCGCCTTCCTTCTATATCTGTGTCCATAAAAACTACGTGTTTTTTTTTTTGTTTTTTTTCCTGGTTCTAATACAAATAAATATATAAACATAAATTGACTGGGGAGAACACTGATCTGCTGGGGGAAGTGTTCAGTTACCCCAAATAGGGACCTTATTTATTAAGGGTTGACTTAGATTAGTCGTAGATTTAAGATACAAATGCAAGTAGAGTGAATGAATGGAGTGAGAGTGACATTCGATTAACAGGACAGTATTTAGATAAAAACCCTTTTTTTTTTTTTTTTTTTTTCTCCTCCTTTCTCTCCCACCATCCGGGTGAAATATCCAACATGATAAAAATATGCTCATACAATATCAGAGGATTAAATATACCATCTAAGAGACTCCAGGTTCTGCAGTCATGCCATAGACAAAATATTGGTATACTTATGCTCCAAGAGACACATTTTCGTTCGGATCACATACCTACTATACGGAATAGGCACTATCCAACCTGGTACCATGACTCTTTCGCATACTCAAAATCTCGAGGAGTTGCTATTGTAATACACAAATCTGTCCCACATCAAGTCTTAGAAACTTACAGAAATAAAGATGGAAGAGGGCTCTTGCTGAAGGTAAATATTTATGGCAAAAAATACACCTTCATTAACATATATTTACCTAACCATGACCAAATTGAATTTGGGACGCAACTCCTCACAGATTTAATGAGTAAAGCAGAAGGGATCATAGTAATTGGCGGAGATTTTAACTTTATCTTTAACCCAGAGTTGGACACTTCAGCTCCTCCAAAAAAAGAAAAAAGTATGGCAAGGAAAAAGTTTTCAGAAATGTTGAATAGATACCATCTAGTAGATACATGGAGAATGGCCTACCCGGAAGATAGGGACTATACATTCCTATCAAAGGTCCATGGAACCTATCACCGACTAGACTATCTCCTGATAAACCAACAAGGGTTGCCGGAGCTCTCCTCTCCAGAGATCGGCAATGCGATATGGTCAGACCACGCACCTATCTTTATCACTTTGACTATAGACAATGGAAAAAGAACCAGGAACTCGTGGAGACTTAATGACAATTTACTGTTTGACGACACTTGCTTAACAGAGATCAGAGAAGCAATAACGAACTTTTTAGTAGACCATGCAGGCGACAATACCTCCCCACCTAATCAATGGGAAACTTTAAAATGCATTATAAGAGGTCTATTTATTAAGCATGGGTCCAGACTAAAAAAACTGAAAGGCTATAAAATAACCCAATTAACAAGAGAAATAGAAAGAATAAGTAAAGAACATAAACAAAAGATGGGACAGGAACTATTAAAAGAATTAACCACTAAAACAAACGAACTGAAAACATTATTAGATGAGGAAACCCTATTAAATCGAGATAAAATACGATCTTTGAATTACGTCCAAGGAAACAAGCCGGGGAAATTATTAGCGAGAAAGATACACCAACAAACAAATCTAACCTCAATTGTAAAAATTAGAGATGAAACAGGCAAATATGTCTATAAACCAAAAGATATTGTTGACACCTTTCATCACTTTTACACCAAACTATATAACATCCCCAATTCTATGGCAGAAAGGAATCCAGAAGCTTATAAACAGCAAGTGCAGGAATATATAAGAAATACCCCGATACAAAGACTAACAGAGTCTGAGATAGAACAACTCGAAGAGGAAATAACAGAAGATGAAATTAAAAAAGTGGTAGACTCTCTAGTAATAGGGAAGAGCCCAGGCCCAGATGGCTTCACTCCGAGGTTTTATAAAATGTTTAAAGATTTACTGGTTCCAATCTTGAAGTGCCTATTTAATGAAGTAACAATCAAACAGCCCTTCGTCCCACAGGGGATGCAAGCTTTTATCTCCTTAATACCCAAACCCGATAAAGATACTACCAACTGTGGTAGCTATCGACCCATCTCGCTGACCAATATCGATCTTAGGATATACTCAAAGGTCATAGCTAACAGATTAACTCCTATACTTCCAAAATATATACACTTGGACCAAGCGGGTTTTGTAAAGGGGAGAGAAGCACGAGATAATACGTCAAAAACAGTAACACTCATGGACTATGCCCAGAAACACACCATCCCATCCTGTCTTCTGACGGTAGACGCCGAAAAGGCGTTTGACAGGGTGGGATGGTGTTTTCTCGAAGAGACACTGAAACAATGGGGAATAGGACCGAAACTATTGGAAAAAATAATGGTAATATATCAAAAACCCATCGCCAGAATTAGAGCAGCAGGAGAGATCTCTGAGCCTATAGTGATAACTAACGGAACTAGACAGGGTTGTCCTCTGTCTCCCCTTCTATATGTGTTGGTTATGGAACATCTAGCAATAGCCATCCGGAAAAATAGTGATATACAGGGGCTAAGAGTGGGGGAGACAGAGTACAAGCTGTCTGTTTACGCAGACGATCTATTGGTATACATAACAAACCCGGTAATAACACTTCCCAACTTAATACAGGAATTTGATAACTTTGCCAAAGTCAGTAACTTTAAAGTAAACTATAATAAATCTGAAATAATGGACATCATACTCCCCGAAAATAAAATAGAAACAATTAGGACCAACTTTCCTTTCAAATGGCAACCTTTAGCCGTAAAATACTTAGGAATATACATCCCAAAAGACTTAGATCAATTATATGAACTTAATTATCTCCCAATCATAAATAAAATAAATAAGCTACTACAACAATACGCAAAAGGTAATCACTCTTGGATAGGGAGGATAAACATAATAAAAATGGATATTTTACCTAAGATTTTATATGTATTTCAGGCTATACCCCTTTTTCCTATAAAAAAAATGTTAAATCAAATCCGCAAAATCATAGGAAGTTTTGTTTGGGCCGGGAAACCCGCTAGAATAAGTAGAACAATACTGATCCGTGCCAAGGAGGAAGGGGGACTGGCACTGCCAGATATCTTGACATACTTAAAAGCGGCCCTTATAACCAGAGTGATAGACTGGTTTCAAAATGAAGATTCTAAGGAATGGGTCAGACTGGAAGAAGGGATCTCAAATATTAGCCTAAGGTCTTTGCCTTGGATCAGAAAGGAGAAACGTCCACCAGATAAAGATATGCCATATTTTGTGAGCCGGGTTTTGAAAGTATGGGACGGTCTAGTAAAACAAGGAAAAGGATCAACACTTATAGGGCCAATGACTCCTATATTCGATAACCCTGAATTTCCGCAAGCAATGAAAGTAGAAACCTTCCTAAAATGGAATAAACAACAAGATATTAGAATAAAAGATATTATAGAACAGGACAGGCTAATATCATTCGAATTCATGGGTATAGAATATAAAAACAACTGGATCCAGTACTGGCAATTATATAAATATATTTCCTCCATAACAAAAGAAGACGCAATAAACAGACCATTACTAGCCCTTGAGGAGATACTAATACAAGAACAGAAACCGACCCATAACTTGTCCGTGGTATATAAATATCTAATGGAAAATAACACGGTAAAAGAAATGAATTATGTAAAAAGGTGGGAAGAAGAATTAGAAATAGATATCTCTAAAGAAAAATGGAAAGAAGCCTCTAAAATTATTCACAAATTATCTAAATCTAGTAGAGACCATGAAAGGAACTATAAATTATTGACGAGGTGGTATCGGTGTCCAACAGATATGAATAAAATTAATTCTGAAAACGAAAACACATGTTGGAGATGCCTTCAAGCGGTAGGAACAATGTCACACATATGGTTTCATTGTCCTAAAGTATATAGTTTTTGGCAACAGATATATAAGACATATGCCTTGATGACAGGAATAGAAATACAACCCGATATCCTGATGTCAATAATGTCAATGAATATGGGATCTATAAAAAAGGTGAAGAAAGGAACCTTGAAATACTTTTTAACGGCAGCACGAACCAATATAGCCAGGAAATGGAAAAATAGTAGCGGTCCTAATATAGATGAGTGGGAGATGGAGATGGACGAAATGTGTAGAACAGAGATAAGAACGGAAAAGGAAAATGTAAATGGAGAGGGAACAAACAATGCCTGGCAGACCTGGACAGGATTTAAAATATTGCACCCAGGATGGAAGAACTTAATAGGAGAGAAATAGGGTATTTATTGTTTTTTTTTTTTTTTTTTTTTTTTTTTTTTTTTTTTTTTTTGTCTTTCTTGGTATGAGCTGGTAGTGGTGAACGAATGAAGGATGGATGTATAGAAGTAAGGGGTTAGTAAACTTATGGAAATATAAATAAAGTTAGATGATTATATGTATGAGATATGACATATAAATGTATAAGAAAGAGATAAGCACCCCTTGTATAAATGTAAATGTATGAAAATTTGTAAATATGTAGAAAATTTTGATAAATAAAGATATATAAAAAAAAAAAAAAAGTGACAGACCTAGAAATAAAACATGTTTCAAATCTTTCTGACGGACTCGAGTCCGGTCGAAAAATCTGGTCGTCTGTGTGCTAGTCCGATGGACGAAAACCGACGCTAGGGCAGCTATTGGCTACTGGCTATGAACTTCCTTATTCTAGTCCAGTTGTACGTCATCACGTTCAAATCCGTCTGACTTTTGGAGTTATCGTGTGTGGCCAAGTCCGTTCATTTTAAAAAGTCCGGCGAACCTCCGCTGCAAAGTCCGTCGGATAGTCCGCCGGACCAAGTCTGCTGTTAAGTCTGCTCAATCCAATCGTGTGTACAAAGCTTTAGACTTATGCCGCGTACACAAAGTCTGCTCGTGTGTACGCGGCATAAGTCTAAAGCCCTGTACACACGATTGAATTGTTCGCCAACAGAGCGTCAGACTTTTGTCAAAAGGGCGTGTGCCAGGATCTTGTCTTGCATACTAACAGCACACAATTGTCGGCCAACAAACACGAACGTAGTGACGTACTACGTGGAATTTCAGCTCTTGCGCGCCACCCTTTGGGCACCTTCTGCTAATGTCGTGTTTGCTGAACATTGATTCCGAGCATGTGTGTTTGTACTTTGGTCTTTTGTGTCACGGATTTGTGTACAGACGATACGAGAATCTGACAACAGACCGTTGTCCCCCCCGAAGATTTATTAGCCTGCCATCCAACATTAGTTGGCCGAAAGTTGGACAACAATTGTCTGAAGGAGCGTACTAACGAAAAAGAAAGCAGGAGGGCGCACCGACCTTGTGCATTACCAATGGTAGAATTTTATTAAAAGCATAAAAACAATGTTTATACTCACAAATGAGCATGTAAAAGGCTTGTCAATTGGTGAGACTGCGTCTCTGAACACCGGCAACCCGGACCCGATGTCGAGGGGATCAGATGACATCCCAAATGGCTGACGCGTTTCAAGGGCGAACCCTTTTCCTCAGAGCCTAGATAGTCAATGGCTCGTCTCTCCTGATTGCCTCTATTGTATCAACGTGCCCCCGGCCCACACGACACCCTCCAGAAAAAGGTTGCACCCATCCACGTGGATTAGCTCCACCTGGTGGCTCAAATAAATCACATAAAACACGTACCTATCCTCTAATAGGATAGAATAGCCCACATCTATAATCAATGGACGTATTGTGGAATAGGATTAATATAGGTGAAGTTCCCTCCAGGAGTGATCTTACCTCGATGTCACAATCCTTGCAGATCGATAGGAGGAGGGGTGGTATGAGGAGAATTTCCGCCGGGTGGTGGGCGCTCTAAAGCCTGTATAATACAGGAGCCTGAAACCTCCAGGTGCGCCGGTTGGGCCGCACGCCGTCCCATAGCCAGGAAGTGTGGGTGTGTTTGCGTTCCACCCAACCCTTCCAGCCATCCACGGAGCGAACTAACAGCCGGATTTTAGGCCAACAGGCTGTCATCACACAATCCCCTGCCAACAATCAGATCGTGTTTACGAGGCTTAAGACTCTAATGCCCTGTACACACGGTCGGAAATTCCGACCACAAAATCCGTCGGATTTTTTCAGATGGATTTTGTCCGACACTGGTGTTGCATACACACGGTCGGACAAAGTTGTCGGAAAATCCGATCATCCTGAACGTGGTGACCTTCGTTGCGTACGACGGGACTACGTAGAGGCTAGTAGCCAATAGCTTTGGTCTTGTAATGTGATCTGAGCATGCATGGCACTTTGTCCATCGGAATTCGCTACACACGATCGGAAAAAGTCCGATAGGACTTTGTTGTCGGAAAATTTGAGAGCAGGAGATAAAATTTTCTCCAACGGAAAAAGTTAGATGGAGCCTACACACGGTCGGAATTTCCGACAACATTGTCCGATAGGACATTTTCCGTCGGAAAATCCGACCGTTTGTATGGGGCATTAGACTGTGTAGTAGTATCTCACAATATTTATTAAAAGTATCAACTCACATGATGGAGGAAGTATACAGCCACATCATACAATAGGTGCTTCCGTGGTGCTGGTGAAGTTGGTACACAGGTACACGGCTCGTATAGCGAGAGAAAGTCCAGAGAGGCCGCAAGGCTCCTATCACGCATACTCTGAAAACACAGTGATCCGCTTTCCAGCGGGCGCTGCGTGTCATGCTGCGCTCCAACACAGACTGTCATCAAGTCCTCCTACCCTGGCCCCCATCGGTCTAAGGGGCACTCTGACCGCTGTTACAGTTGTAGAACCCTGATGTTTAGGCAGGGTTGCTAGTAAATGTATTTGCCAAGTGATAGTTGCCTTGGCCAATTGATAGGGGGGTAAATTGATTTCACCTTAATTCTGGAATTGCTGCACTTCTCTCTTCTGTCACTAGATGGCCGGGTATCTGGTGGCATTAGATAAGACAAGGGCATTGCAAGAACAGATTAGGAATAGATGGGGTATCTCAGCCAATGGGCAGGGATTTTCTTGGGTCCCTTGGCCTGCTAGGAGAGCCTATTAATTTGGGTGAGGTCAGGTTGGCTGAGATACCCCACATGCACATAACCTGACCTTGTGTTGCCCTTCTCATATCTAATACCACCAAGTACCCGGCCACCTAGGGGTAGAAGAGAAAAGTACAACATGGCCAAACAAAGGGAGAAATCAATAGATCTCTATCAATCGACCAGGATTGCTACTCAAATTGTGAGGAGCTCCCTGACAAAACCCCAGGGTGTGCTACACTAATTAGGTGATTTCTGAAGGCAATTGGTTCCACAAGGTTTTAGTTCGGGGTATCGGAGTAAAGGGGGCTGAATACAAATGCACGCCACACTTTTCACATATATAGTTGTAAAACGTTTTGCAAACCATTTATCATTTTCCTTCCACTTCACAATTATGTGCCACTTTGTGTTGGTCTATCACATAAAATACCAATAAAATACATTTGTTTTTGGTTGTAACATGATAAAATGTGGACAATTTATTATGAATACTTTTTCAAGGCACTGTAAATTGGCCACATGTTCACCATTCATGGTCAAGTCTTCTGGACTGCAGAGTGAGAGTCTCCTTGTTGAGGTGCCCCCATCTCTGACACCTTCCATTGGGTCCATTGGCAGGTCCATTGGCAGGAGGCTCCAAAGGTCCTGGAGACTTGAGCAAAATCATGCAGCAGGCCTGCAGAAGTGGATCACTGGTCTTTTACTCCTGGAAGAGGCAATATGGAGGATCAGGTGATGATGGATTCAGGTAAGTCGGAAAAGGCTTAGAACATTTTTTTTTTTTTTAAAAAAAGGACTTTCAGTTTGGCCCAAATATAGACTTTTAAAAGAATGTAAAAGTTTATATTTGGGCCAAACTGAAAGTACTTTTAAAAAAAAAAAAAACATGGGGAACTTTTATTATGAAGGTGTTTCGAATCAAGGCCTTCAATGGGTCACTTAGGCATACTTGTACTAGGTCCATGGCTAACTAACTCACTAAGTAGTAAGGCCGGGTTCACATATATACCCCGCATCCAATTTGCATTAAAGAGAGTGGGCCCGGCTCCCAATGGAGCTGGTTCACACAACTCCGGAATGGCCGAAGTCCGCATTTGGAAACATTCCTGTGCGTCTTCTGGTCCGACTCAGGTGCGAATTTAGGCAAAATTTCGGACCTGATTCACACCTGAATCGGTGAACAGGGACCCACCGGTCCCGATGCTGTGAGCTGCAGCTGGTGTGAATGGTGCCTAAAAGAAGGATAAGTCTAGCTCAAGGAGAAAGTCCTGAGTGGGCAAAATAATCCCCACTATTATCCTCTTTATTAACCAGCAGTTTATACAGTATATGTACAGTACAAAGCCATTGTTGAAAGCTTGTTTATAGCACATTTATTTCTGAAAATGTATTAAAAGATGGAACTATGGAAAAACTAGTAATATATTTTTCTGAAATCCCTCCATAACATATGACTTTTCGGCCTTTCCGATGCTCTCCGGTGTCCCCCCAGGGCTCTGGCCGCGTGTGGTATTGCATGCCATTGAAGTCAATGCGGTACAAATTATTTTAGTTTCCATTGACCTCAATGGGAAAACTCGCTTTGATATGCGAGTACTTTGGATTACCAGCATTCTCCTGGAACGGATTATGCTCGTAATCCGAGGTTCCACTGTATGTGTATGTATATATACACACACACACACACACACACACACACACACACACACACACACACACACACACACACACACACACACACACACACACACATTGTGTGATTGTGTGTAATAAATAAATATATATATATATATATACACACACACACACACACATTGTGTGTAATAAATAAATATATATATATACACACACACACACACACACACACACACACACACACACACACACACACACACACTGTGTGTGTGTATGTATGTATGTATAATATATATATATTAAATACACTGCCACTAACTAATCTATTTCAATCTATCTCTGTCCACAGTCACACACTATACACGGCTGCTATATAAGCAGCCCTATATAGTGTGGAGCGTGGACTTAGTCCCCCTGAGTCATGATTGACCAAAGGCACCCTGCCTTTGGCCAATTGTGGCTCTTACAGCTGAGCGCACTGTGATTGGCCAAAGCATGCAGGTCAGGTGCATGCTTTGACCGATCATCTGACATCAATGCACTGCGATTTCGCAGTGCATTATGGGACACGTTCGGCGAACAGGCCAACACCCGATGTTCGAGTCGAACATCAAACTCATCCCTATTCAAGAGCCACCACACACAGACATATCCAGGACATGGACTACAACTGTCAAATTCCTTGTGTCAAGCCACTCCTGAACCAGAGACAACGTCACAAGCGTCTTACCTGGGCGAAAAAGGACTGGACTGTTACTCAGTGGTCCAAAGTCCTCTTTCCGGACGAAAGTAAATTTTGCATTTCATTTGGAAATCACGGTCCCAGAGTCTGGAGGAAGAGTGGAGATGCACAGAACCCAAGTTGCATGGGGTCCAGTGTGAAGTTTTCACAGTCGGTGATGATTTGGGAGCCATGTTATCTGCTGGTGTTGGTCCACTGTGTTTTATCAAGTCTAAAGTAAGCGCAGCCCTCTACCAGGTAATTCTAGAGCACTTCATGCTTCCCTCTGCTAACCAGCTTTATGGAGATGCTGATTTCATTTTCCAGCAGAGCTTGGCACCTGCTCATACTACTAAAAGTACCAATACCTGGTTTAATGATCTTGGTATCACTGTGCTTGATTGGCCTTCAAACTGGACTGACCTAAACCCCATAGAGAATCTGTGGGGTATTGTTAAGAGGAAGATGAGACACCAGACCCAACAATGCAGATGAGCTGAAGGCTGCTATCAATGCAACCTGGGCTTCCATAACACCTCAGCAGTGCCACAGGCTGATCGCCTCCATGCCACGCTGCATTGATGCAGTAATTCATGCAAAAGGAGCCCCAACCAAGTATTGAGTGCATACTATACTGTACATGGACATGCTTTTCAGTAAGCCAACATTTCTGTATTAAAAATCCTTTTTTTTATTGGTCTTATGTAATATTCACATTTTCTGAGATACTGAATTTTGGGTTTTCACTAGCCATAATCATCAAAATTAAAAGAAAGAAATGCTTGAAATATATCACTCTGTGTATAATGAATCTATATAATATACAAGTTTTACTTTTTGAATAAAATTACTGAAATAAATGAACTTTTTGATGATATTCACATTTTTTGAGATGCACCTGTATATGACAATCCTATCAAGCAGAAATCCGGTTCATATTGTTTGGCTGGAGTTCAGCAGTATATCTTGCGAATCCAATCAATAGTAACATCAATGCCAACCATAAATGCACGAAATTCCACATAAAATCAAAATGTAAGAATTCACAAAGTGCAAAACTGTCTAAAAGGTTTGATTGCACTTCAAAGTATGAATACTACTCACATGGTTAAAAACAATGCATGCTCTGTACATGGGCGTCCGCAAAACTTTTTTCAGGGTGGGGGGGGGGGGCATCATTTTAGAGTCACCAATGCGCCACCCCTTTTCGACAATATCATTATCACATTATCATGGTCAGAGATTGTGACGTAGTGCAGTCCCTAGTATAAGTAATGGATAATGCCCGATAGGCCCTCTTACCAGACCCAGCGAAACTACAGCAGTGATCCCTCTGGCTGGATGATCGATCACTCTGGGTTACCCGTGGGCGACTCTGGTCAGTAGTGTAGCATGTTTGTACCCTGGCAGTGGCTCAGTCTTTCTCTCTCTGGTGGCGCTGGGTAGCGTGGCTCTCTCTCTCTGGCTTCTGCCCAGCACACTCTTCTTTCTTTTTTCCTGTAGCACTCTCTCCCTCAGCTTTTTTCCAGGCTGCAGTCTCTCAAGCTCTCTCTTGATTGAGTTGTAGCCTCCTCCCTGTGGAAAATGGAGCCTCCAATCTTCGGGACTACATGTCCCATGATGCTCTCCTCTCCTAGTCTCCTTTGATTGGCCCTCAGTTATGGCCAATGGGGAAGAAACGGAGTTTGCAGGAAGCTGGGCGGCAAAACCTAGTGAGAGCCGCAACCTCCTCTCCCTGACAGGAGAAAGGATGGGGGAGCGGGGGAAACCTCTGGCAGCCTCCTGTCACAGCGTCACCAAGTTCTCAGCTAAACTGAGCAGGGAAAAGAGCCCACAGTCATGCTACACTGATGGGGGGGCTTGACTGCACCTTGATGGTGTCACCTGACTGGTGGGTGGCACCCGGGTGCAGGCTGCCCGCACCCCCATAGCAACACCACTGTGCTGAATTTAACAGGGCCGATCCCTGATTCCAGGGGGGGGCAATTGACCCCCATTGCCCCTACCTGTGGACGCCCATGGCTCTGTATGCATAAGGTTCCCAAGATGCATTATAGAGGTTCCAAACAACGTTCTCAAGAATTACAAGTCCAAGTAGGCGTGGCGATGTCACGTGAGTTAGCTAATCCCAATGCATTTTGTCAAATGTGACATCAGTTTATGCCCCTGATAATGACACGTGATGTCATCACATCTACTTGGACCGGTAATTTTTGTGAAGCATTGTTTGGAACCTCTATCATGCATCTTGGGAACGTTATGCATACAAAGCATGTATTGTTTTATCCATGTGGGTAGTATTCATACTTTGAAGTGCAATAAAACCTTTTAGACAGTTTTACACTATGTGGATTCTTCAATTTTGATTTTATGTGGAATTTCGTGCATTTATGGTTGCCATTGATTGTATTTGCAAAATATACTGTTGAACCCCAGCCAAACAATATGAAACAGATTTCTGCTTGATGGCTGATCTGACTCTGTAGTGGAGTCCTCATGTTCTGGACTCTGTAGTGGAGTCCATTGCTTGTGGTTGGTGAAGGCTCACTTGGTGATAGTCAAAGTGTATTGGACACTCCCTTTCTGCAAAGTGTCATTGTGGTGGATTGGAAGACCTAATTTCACGTATCATTTACATATGCACACAGGTTCTCTTAATGGAAATATCATGGTTCTATTAGACCCCAAATGTCTCCACTGCCCTCCATTCCAGCCAATCAAGCACAGGACTGTTCTGCTTATCCAGCATTTCAGATTGGATTCTGACAACTCTGGAACTGTAAATGCTCAGAGATTTTAGCGTTTCTGGGTTCAATAAATGCAGAGAAGTTTAAGGAATGGATGTCCCCCTCCAGCTCACCATCCTGAGAGAGTTTACCATGGTTCCAGGCTCCTCGGGGCAACAGGACAGCATGAAAACCAAGACAGACAATGGCGATGGGGGGCAAGTTTACATTCCTTTAAAGCTAAGCTCATGTTACATGTTCGACTCTAAAATCGGTGGAACATATAACATGTTCCAAAGGTGAACTAATGCTTTAAGTAAAAAAGCCTAACCATAGCTCAGGGGTCTCCAAACTTTCTAAACAAAGGGCCAGTTTATTGTAAATTGAGATGTTAGGGAGGGCTGGAACGTGGCCAGCGGGAGTGGAAATTTTCCTGGCATCAGTGGAGTAAACATCAGAATTGGTATTAGGTAGAGGAATCTTTGGTATCATTGGAAAGAATAGTGCCCCATTGTTGGTGTCAATGGGAGAAATGGTGCCCTATTGTTGATGTCAGTTGGCAGAATAGTCTCATATCAGTGGGAGGAATAGTGCCCGAGGGCCGGATAAAGACAAGCAAAGGGCTACATCCTGCCCCCGGGACGCAGTTTGGAGACCACTGCTCTAGCTAGTTCAAGACACCAAAAAGGCTACAGTTTTTGTAAACTCAACATTTTGAGAGATCTAATAACAGCAGCTCTTATATCCTGATTCCGTAAACTGTAGACTAAAGGATTGAACAATAGAGTCACCAAGATGTAAAGCAAAGACAGACCCTTGTTGGTGTTTACAGAGTTTTCTCTAGGTGGCAAGATGTAGACTGTAGACAAAGTGCCATAGTATGTACAAACCACAATAAGATGGGAGCTGCAGGTAGAGAAGGCTTTCTTTCTTCCAGTGGTGGATGGGATCTTCAGGATGGCTTGGAGGATGAAGATGTAAGTGACGACGATGAACATGAAAGGAAAAGGAACAACTGCACCAGAAACAAGAGAAGTGAGCAGCTGCATGAAGTTCGTGTCAGAGCATTAAATCTGCACAAGTGGAGGAATGTCACAAAAAAAATGGTTGATGACATTGAGGTCACAAAATTGTAACCGTTTCAAGAAAACATAAAGTACCAAAGAGAGCGTGAGGCCCACCAACCAGCAGGAGATGACTATCTGACGCTGGTGTCCAAAAGTCATGATGGTGGTATAATGTAAAGGTTTGCAGATGGCCACATACCTATCAAAAGACATAGCGGCCAGCACCAAACACTGAGTAATAGTCGGAACTGCAAGCAGAAAAAATTGAGTAATACACCTGCCAATGGATACTTTTCCACCACACCTCAATATTAACCACAGCATGTTGGGCACAAGATTGCTAGTGAAGAGGATTTCACACAAGGACAACTGGCTGAGAAAGAAGTACATGGGAGAGTGTAGACTCTTGTTTATTACAACCAAGGCAATAACAAGGACATTGCTAGTTAAGGCCATAATGTGAGCAGTAAGAAAAATTACGAACAGAGGAATCCGGAATATGCGAAGATTTCCAAGGCCCAAAAGGAGAAATTCTTTGACCAGCGTCTGGTTTCTTTCCATATCATCTAAAAACCACAAAACAGCAGATGATCAGGACATCTGCTACAAAAACAGGACACATTGCATACATTTTCCTGGTACTTTTCCAATTTGAAGGTCTGTTGCTGTGATTGGGTGAATCTTCTTGGATTCGATTTGCAAAGGGTTCAGCAAATCTTGTTCAAAGTTCGACAAACCCGAACTTAGATTAAAATCCAACTGAAGTCTATGGGGGCAAACCTTGTTAAGTTCTACCTATTTTTAGGGATAATAGCCATGGGGTATGCATCAATGCTCCCCATACAGTTTTTTTTTTGTCGTAATGCTTCAAGGGCAATATGGAAAAAAACAGGAATGTCTTAAAGCTGTATACAGTATAGTGTAATGGAACAGTATGATATTTATGGACAGTCTCAGTGACTGTGTACACTGGTAGTGTATATGTACAGTGGCTTGCGAAAGTATTCGGCCCCCTTGAACTTTTCAACCTTTTGCCACATTTCAGGCTTCAACATAAAGATATAAAATTTTATTCTTTTGTGAAGAATCTCCAACAAGTGGGACACAATTGTGAAGTGGAACGAAATCTATTGGATATTTTAAACTTTTTTAGCAAATAAAAAACTGAAAAGTGGTGCGTGCAAAATTATTCGGCCCCTTTACTTTCAGTGCAGCAAACTCACTCCAGAAATTCAGCGAGGATCTCTGAATGATCCAATGTTGTCCTAAATGACTGATGGATTTGGATACAAAAAGATTTCCCAAGCTTTAAACATCCCAAGGAGCACTGTGCAAGCGATCATTTTGAAATGGAAGGAGTATCAGACCACTGCAAATCTACCAAGACCTGGCTGTCCCTCTAAACTTTCAGCTCAGACAAGGAGAAGACTGATCAGAGATGCAGCCAAGAGGCCCATGATCACTCTGGATGAACTGCAGAGAACTACAGCTGAGGTGGGAGAGTCTGTCCATAGGACAACAATCAGTCGTACACTGCAAAAATCTGGCCTTTATGGAAGAGTGGCAAGAAGAAAGACATTTCTCAAAGATATCCATAAAAAGTCTTGTCTAAAGTTTGCCACAAGCCACCTGGGAGACACACCAAACATGTGGAAGAAGGTGCTCTGGTCCGATGAAACCAAAATCGAACTTTTTGGCCACAATGCAAAACGATATGTTTGGTGTAAAAGCAACACAGCTCCTCACCCTCAACACACCATCCCCACTGTCAAACATGGTGGTGGCAGCATCATGGTTTGGGCCTGCTTTTCTTCAGCAGGGCAGGGAAGATGGTTAAAATTGAGGGGAAGATGGATGCAGCCAAATACAGGACCATTCTGGATGAAAACCTGTTGGAGTCTGCAAAAGACCTGAAACTGGGACGGAGATTTATCTTCCAACAAGACAATGATCCCAAACATACAGCAAAATCTACAAAGGAATGGTTCACAAATAAACGTATCCAGGTGTTAGAATGGCCCAGTCAAAGTCCAGACCTGAATCCAATCGAGAATCTGTGGAAAGAGGTGAAAACTGCTGTTCACAAATGCTCTCCATCCAACCTCACTGAGCTCGAGCTGTTTTGCAAGGAAGAATGGGCAAGAATTTCAGTCTCTCGATGTGCAAAACTGATAGAGACATACCCCAAGCGACTTGCAGCTGTAATCGCAGCAAAAGGTGACTCTACAAAGTATTAACGCAAGGGGGCCGAATAATTTTGCACGCCCCACTTTTCATTTTTTTATTAGTTAAAAAAGTTTCAAAAATCCAAAAGATTTCGTTCCACTTCACAATTGTGTCCCACTTGTTGGTGATTCTTCACAAAAAATAAAAATGTTATATCTTTATGTTTTAAGCCTGAAATGTGGCAAAAGGTTGAAACGTTCAAGGGGGCCGAATACTTTCGCAAGCCACTGTATATAGCGCTTACCTCCGCTTGTGATAATAGGTTCTCTGTTCTTCCACGACTCTTAAAGCCGATTGGTCCCCACTGACACACCCGGTTATAGGTAGAAGGCTCACACCTGTGTAACTTAAGCGTTATTATTAACCTACCACTGTATAGTAATTCACAGAACTTGAGTCAAGAAACTGATGGTAGATTGGATGAATGTATTGAAGAAATACAGCTAAACAATCTACAAATCATTCAACAGGCAAATAAACTGATTCAGGCATACTGTACTAGGTAAATGAGCAGTAACCTATAAACTGGCAGTAAATGTAACTATGTTCAACAAATTTATAACCAGTGTAACAAGGTTAAAGGATTAGCATCAAGGAATTCAAGAAATTAAAGGTCCTTGTATGCACACTATGCCTCCAGCCCCAATAGCGGATGGTTGTGTGCTTTCCTGACTAAGGGGTACCCCTGAAAGTGTCTGAAAGTACTGATTTTTAATTGTAAGCACTGGAAAGCTTTTGGTGGGGCCCTTCTTTAGTTGGTGCATGTGTAGCTGTCCTTTTAAGATTGTGCAGCAGAAGATTAGTGGACTGCTAATGAAGGAGGTGTCTTTTCTGCATTAACTCTGTCAGTGTTAAGATGGGCACAGATAGCTCATCTCACCCCTCCTGGTACACAGAACTCCAGTCCAGAGTGCACGGCAGTCTGCACCCCTTTGAAGTCAGATCCTGGTGGCTTATGCCGCCTACACACGACTGGACTTTTCGACAGCAAAGGCCCGATGGAAGGAATCAGTCGGACATTTTGATCGTGTGTGGGCTCCATCGGACCTTTGCTGTTGAAAAATCTGATGGACTTTAGAAATAGAACATGTTTCAAATTTTTCCGCCGGACCCAGTTCCTAACGAGAAATCCTCTGTAGGCTAGTCCGACGGACGAAAACCAACACTAGGGCAGCTATTGGCTACTGGCTATGAACTTCCTTATTCTAGTCCGGTCGTACAACATCACGTTCCAATCCGTCGGACTTTGGTGTGCTTGTGTGTGCCCAAGTCCATTCGTTCGGAAAGTCCATCGGAACTCCGACAAAAGTCAGTCGGGAAGACCGTCGGACCTAGTCCGTCAAAGTCCAGTCGTGTGTACGCGGCATTAGTCTCGGCTTTGTTCCTCACAACACTCTAGTGCAGGGGTCTCAAACTGCAGCTGTTGCAAAACTACAAGTCCCATGAGGCATTGCAAGGCTGACAGTTACAAGCCTGACTCCCACAGGCAGAGGCATGATGGGTTTCGCAACAGCTGGAGGGCCGCCAGTTTGAGACCCCTGCTCTAGTGTCTACTCGCTAACTACCCACTCTCTCTGTGGCTGTCTTCAGCAGCAGCTCCACACATCCTTGTTTCCCATCAGAAAAGACTCCCAGTCTCTAGATTTGCCCTGGAAAAAAAAAGTTTCCTGTGTCTTTCCTACTCTGTGTGCAGGGATTTTGGCTGCTGTAGCTCCTGCAGCCATTCCTTTCCATGATACAATGCTCCTTTACATCTCCCATGATGATCTGCTGCACATCCAAGTACACATCTTCTCTCAAACCCAAGCTCTCCTGCAGTCTGATCATTGGAGAGCAGCCTGAGTTCCCAGCACAGCTAGGGAACTGACCATGGTGAGCTATCCTGCCTAATGTGGTAAGTTTTAAGCAGGAAAGCAGAGGGACTGGCAGGAACACCATGGATTTCGCACAAAGGAACACAATATTTTTTCATGGTAGCTCAGGCACATATCAGGAATATGAAATGCTGGGGTAACAAACGCTTTAAGTTTAAAAAAAGCTGCTTTCAGCTAGTTTTAGCAGGGACACTTCAACCAGCAGAAACTCTTGAAAATGGCCAGTAGTTCACTTTGGCTGCTATTATTCTCACTGATTCAAAATGATCCTGCCACTGGCCAATTTCTACAAAGCTCTCACTACGAATTAAGAGACTGCAGACGATACAGCAGTGTATCATTGGACAGCAGTGGTGAGGCAGAGTTGGCTGAAATGTACTAGAGGAAAAAAGTACATCAGTGGTTTTACTACAAGATTTAAGGGATGGCAGAAGATATAGCAATGTGTAATTGACTAGCAGTAGGGACATTTTAATGAGCAAGGCTAGGCCAAAATTTTCTAGGGACAAAAAGCACAGACTGAGGCTTTACTACAAGAATTACGATGCTGCTGATAAAACGACAGTGTAAAACTGGCCAGCAGGAGGACAATTTTAATCAGGGATAGTAGGCATAAATGGTCTATGAAACACAAAAAGACTCACCCAAGCTCTACCACTATATTAGAGATTGTATGAGCGGAGTTGGTGCACTGGTCGTGTCGTTCACTGAAAGTCCATGATAGAAAAGATAAGCCGGAAACCCTTCTTTCAAAGGATTTTATTTTAGCACATCAGCAATGAACGAACGCGTTTCGGCCAAAGCCTTCCTCATAGCATACCTTTGAAAGAAGAAGCTATTGGGTTGCCGGATTATCTTTTCTATAAATGGTCTATGGCTAACTTTTTTTTTGAACCCATGGAAATGGGGGGGGGGGGGGGGCTGGTGAATGTGAGTGATATAATGTGGGGCTATTTCCGCACTGTTGTTGCACTTAGAATTTTTTTTTTTATACTTTATTCAATGGAGCTGAACGATAGTGACAAATTTAAGTAGCTATGTGCTGCACACAAGAATCAATTTTAGTATTCAATGGGGTCTCTTAGAGCATTGGTTCTCAACCCTGTCCTCAGGTACCCCCAACAGGCCACGTTTTCAGGTTTTCCTTTATCTTGGACAGGTGCTTTAAATCAGAGTCAATGGCTTGGTATTTTGAACAGCTATTTTATCTAAGGGAAATTCCAGAAACATGGCCTGTTGGGGGTACTTGAGGACAGGGTTGAGAACCGCTGTCCTATAGAGTCATGGCCTGTTGGGGGTACTTGAGGACAGGGTTGAGAACCGCTGTCCTATAGAGTCATGGCCTGTTGGGGGTACTTGAGGACAGGGTTGAGATCCGCTCACCCAAAAGAGCCATGGCCTGTTGGGGGTACTTGAGGACAGGGTTGAGAACCGCTGTCCTATAGAGTCATGGCCTGTTGGGGGTACTTAGGGACAGGGTTGAGAACCGCTCACCCAAATGAGCCATGGCCTGTTGGGGGTACTTGAGGACAGGGTTGAGAACCGCTCACCCAAAAGAGCCATGGCCTGTTGGGGGTACTTGAGGACAGGGTTGAGAACCGCTCACCCAAAAGAGCCATGGCCTGTTGGGGGTACTTGAGGACAGGGTTGAGAATCATTGTCCTACAGAGTAGCCAGAAACAGCAGCAAATTGTATTCAAGCAGAGAGCCTACAGTGGAGAGACAAAGGAAGGGCTCTCTAATTTTTCAGACTTGTTTTTTTTTTTGGCTTGAACAAAAGCGACCTATGGTTGTCATGTTACGATCTAGTATAAAAGTTATGTTGGTAGCGGTACTGAGCTGCAATTTGGGGATTCAGTCAGCTCTAGGTTACTTAGTTTGTGGGGTTAATGTTCTTGTGGGCTTGTCGAATGTGCTAAGAAGTTTCTAGAAGTTATCTTCAAACCACAGAGTCTCCTCTGAAATAGCTGATTTAACATCTCCTGAGATGTTCAGACAAACCTTAAAGTAGAACTGCACCATACATTCATACTTTCCCTGCAGGCTATGAGAAAATGTCAATAGAATGGGTTACTTTCACTGAAGATAACCCCCATCTCCTGCATCATGCTCTACCTGTGTGCTTGCACCCATCTTTGTTGCAAACTAGCTGTTCCTGGCTACATCTAGTGGGCGCTGTTTGGAAAAGGGAGTACGGTCACTATAGATCAACCTTTCGCAACCTTCTTTACCCCCAAAGGAACCCTTAAAATAATCGTTGAGAACCCCTGCTAAAACCAATTCATTGGGGGGTCAGAGAGAACATTGTCCATTGTATTGGTCACCAGTGGGAAGAATGCCTCTTTTACATTGGTATTCAGGCCACCCTTATGGACAGCTAAAAAAAAGATTGTTGGTGTCATCCAACTGGCTCTGCCAAGTGGCAACGGCTCCAGAACTATGCAGGCGACAAAAAATGGGAGCTAAATAATTCATAGCTCAAGGAACCCTTAGCAACCAGTGGAGGAATCCTGGTTGAGAATGGCTGCTATAGATGTTCGTGGTTTAGTACATCTTTAATAAAAGACTGAATGTTGTGTTTATTAGTGACCTCGGGAGTGCTCCTTCAAACACAAATTACTCTGATCTTGGCATTTATTGCAAGTCTGGTCCTATTTTTCTGTCTGTACTCTCTGCAAGTATAATTTGTATGCAGTGGGAAATATAAAAATATAAAAGCGTTGCTGGTGGCTGTACCTTGATTGATGTATCTATCACAAGGTCCTAATTGGTTTATATAACTACAAAAAATATTTTTTTTTATAAATAATATATAAAGTTTTATATAATTTATAAAAATGTTATATATTAATATGAGACTGGAAATAATAATAATAATACTAATAATAATATTAATTATTATGAGCAAATACCTAAAAAGTTAATTGGACAAGATTTTTCAATTGTGCTGATTTTTAATGGGCTCTATTTATTTTTTTCTAGTAATTTATTTTAAGTGTTCTATTAAATAAATTGGACAGGCATTGAGATGCCAAAAATTAAAGTGTATGTATAGTTAAAATAAAATAAAATAAATCAGTATGTCTTTCCAGTGCATGTACACTTTCCCATGTTAAAAATGCTGCAAGTATAGAAAACTACTGCCAAAAATGTAGGGATCTCCCACCTTACTGTGCTGCAATGAAATCCCAAACAATGTTCACTTTTATTAACTACAGAACCGGGGATGTGTTCTGTAGTTCTGGCACCTTTCCTCTCCTAGGGACGCACAACTGCTCCTCCATAAATACAGTACCATGTGTGAAGGTTATCACCGTAGGACAGCAAGTGTGTTATCAGAAGGATCACTGGATGAAAAAAAATAAAAATAAACCTTGGCAAAAGAAAACTAGTTTAGCGACAGCATCCAAGGACTGATAAACTGGATAATACAACTCCTTCTCCATTTATTATTATTATTTCATTTTTTTAACCTTAGCTAGTTTTTTCAAACTTTGTATGTTTCTTTTTTTTGTATGTCCTTTTTTTTTTTTGTCAGGAACAAGCAAGAAGAAAAAAAACACAAACATTTTTTGAAAACCTTCATTTCATTTGTAAATAATTGTGCCATGCTTTGTTTTTTTTTGTTTTTTTAACCTTAGCTAGTTTTTTCAAACTTTGTATGTTTCTTTTTTGTATGTCTCCTTTTTTTCTTTTTTTTTATCAGGAACAAGCAAAAAGAAAAAAAAACGAATTGTTTTTAAAAAAAATCCTTCATTTCATTTGTAAATAATTGTGCCATTCTTTGTGTACCAACCTAGTTTCGATGTCGTGGTAAATGGGAGAAATCATAGTATAACATTAATGCGGCGTACACACGCTCGGACTTTCCGGCGGAATTGTCCACTGGACCTAGTCCAGCGGACAAACCGCCGGATTTTCCAGCGGAGGTCCGCCGGACTTTCCGAGCGCGTGGACTTGCCCACACACGCCAGACTTTTCCGGCGGACAATCTGTGGGGAAAAAGTCCCCAAAGCACCTTGTCCCCATGTTGATGAGGACAAGGGCCTCTTCCCGACAACCATGGCCGTTGGTTGTCGGGTCTGCGGGCGGGGGGCTTATCGGAATCCGGTAGCCCCCTTTAATAAGGGGGCCCCCAGATCCCGGCCCCCCCCCCTATGTGAATGAGTATGGGGTACGATGTACCCCTACCCATTCACCTAAGGTGTAAAAGTGTAAATAAAAAAAAACACACAATTTTTTTTTTAAATATTTTATTGCACTGCTCCGGGGGTCTTCTTCCGTCTTGGGGGGTCTTCTTGCCAGACTCCTCCGCTCTCTTCTGCTCTTTTACATAGCTCTTTCACGAGCAGAGGAGCCCGGCTTTCTTCTTCGTCGTCGCCGCCGTCGTCTTGGGGTCTCGTTCCGCCTTCGGGGGGTCTTCGGGGTGTCTTCTGTTCTTGCCGCTGTCGCCGCCTTCTGCGCCGTCTTCTTCTTCGGGCTCCTCCGCTGGTGATCTTGTGTCGGCAAGTCCGTTCATTTCCTAGCACACAGACCGTGGGATTGTCCACCGGACTCGCGAATCCAGCGGACAATTTTAAGTCTGAACTTAAAACTTAGTCCGGCGGACAATCCCGCGGGAAAGTCCGCTCGTGTGTAAGCGGCCTTATACTTTCTATTTACAGGTTGTTTTAAAACCATCAGCGGTTCAACTTAAAAAAAAAAAAGTTATTAAAAAATTTTTTTTAAAAAAATGTACCGGTAATAAGTTTTTATTTTTTATTTTGTACTTACTTTTGAACTTAAAATACATAGAAAAACTAATTGATTCTTGAAAAACAATACTACATAGAAAAAAAAAATGTTGTCTTAGAAAAAAAAAAACAATATTAAACGATTTAAAAAATGTTTTTCTTTGTTTTGAAGCAGCTTGTGGATGCATGGGCATCATAACAATGCGTTCTGTACCCCCCTCTTGTTGGCTATTGAAGTGAGAAGTCCAGAAGACCCAAAAGTTATCTCCCGATTTATTTTCTAACTTATTTCCTATGTGCACTTCCAAACCTTATGTAGTGAAATGATGCAATAAGAAGAAAGGCTAAAACTAAACTAAACTGTACCAAAGTAATGTGTACAAATACTTTCAAAGTCCCTTTATTGCTGCATTACTATCGTCTCACCTGGCATGATATCATACATTTCTGGAAAATGTCTATTCTACTACAAAGAAATGAAGGCAGATTTATATTATTTCAGAACATCGTCAGTGAGTAACGTTCACTTCACACCAGGGGAGGTTTAAAATGCACATTCGTATTTTTCCCCTTTATATTTATTTAGTGTAGATCATTGTGAGATTTAAATTATTATGCAATACTCTTTGTGATTAGTTTTAATTCATTTTATTGTTCCAACTCCTCTTCTGGGAGTACTTTCCTTCTATCTCAGGACAGCCTCCCATGACATTAATCCTTTTTTTATTTCCATATCTGTCCTTTTTACATTTAAAGGGGTTTATATTTGTAATGAATATACAGTGTACCTGGAAAGTATTCACAGCGCTTCACTTTTTCCACAGTTTGTTATGTTACAGCCTTATTCTAAAATGGATTAAATTCATTATTTTCCTCAAAATTCTACAAACAATACCCCATAATGACAACGTGAGAGGAGTTTGTTTGAAATCTTTGCAAATTTATTAAAAATAAAAAAGGAAAATAATCCCATGTACAAAAGTATTCACAGCCTTTGCCATGATATTCAAAATTGAGTTCAGGTGCATTATTATTATTATTATTATACACGATTTATATAGCGCCACCAGTTAAGCAGCGCTTTACAATGTATAGGCGGGACAACACAATTACAGTACAGTTCAATACAGAAGGAACAGGAGGGCCCGGCTCGTAGAGCTTACTTTCTAAAGGGACGGGGTGTTACAAAAGGTAGTAGCTGCAGAGAATGATATGATGGGGGTGGCTCGGGGACAGTTGTTGTTGTTAGGTGGGTGTGGGATAGGCTTCCCTGAACAAATAGTTTTCAGGGATCTCCTAAAGGTGGACAGGGTAGGGGCTGATCGGACATACTGGGGCAGGGAGTTCCAGAGGATGGGAAAGGCTCTGGAGAAGTCCTGAAGGCGAGCATGGGAGGAGGTAACAAGGGAGCTAGAGAGCAGGAGGTCCTGGGGGGAGCGGAGGGGACGATTTGGTCGATATCTGCAGATGAGGTTGGTGATGTAGATGGGGCAATGTTGTGAATGGCCTTGTATGTTGTGGTTAGCATTTTGAATTTTATACGGTGGGGTAAGGGAAGCCAGTGAAGGGATTGGCAGAGAGGAGGAGCAGTCACGGATTGGTTAGTTAGGTGCCTCCTGTTTCCACTGATCATCCTTGAGAGGTTTCTACAACTTGATTGGAGTCCACTTGTGGTAAATTCAGTTGATTGGACATGATTTGGAAAGGCACACACCTGTCTATATAAAGGTCCCACAGTTAGTGCATGTCAGAACACAAACCAAGTCATGAAGTCCAAGGAATTGTCTGTAGACCTCCGAGACAGGATTGTATTGAGGCATAGAACTACGGAAGGGTACAGAACAATTTCTACAGCATTGAAGGTCTCAATGAGCACAGTGGCCTCCATCATCCATAAATGGAAGAGGTGTGCAACCACCAGGACTTTTCCTAGAGCAGGCCGTCTGGCCAAACTGATCGATCGGGGGAGAAGGGCCTTAGTCAGGGAGGTGACCAAGAACCCGATGGTCACTCTGACAGAGCTCCAGCGTTTCTCTGTAGAGAGAGGAGAACCTTCCAGAAGAACAACCCATCTCTGCAGCACTCCACCAATCAGGCCTGTATTGGTAGAGTGGCCAGACAAAAAAAACACTCATCAGTAAAAGGCACATGACAGCCCACCTGGAGCTTGTCAAAAGGTACCTTAAAGTGGTGTTTCCACCCAAAAAAACTAAATGGCTTAAAATTCATAAAAAAAAAAAAAAACACATTTGAAAAAAATAAATAAATTATGTTTTACTCACCTCTAAATGCCTGTTGCTAAGCAGTCCCTCGTAGTCTGCCTCCTTCAGTGCCTGGGGACTGATGTCACTTCCCCTCACCTCAGTCAGTCATCTTGGGACAAAAAATAAAAACCGCAGGGGCGATCAAATACACCAAAAGAAAGCTCTATTTGTGACAGGTCCCAGATGACATGCGCAGTGGGTGCCCGGCTGTGAAGTCACAGCTGGGTGCCCACAGTAAGAATTCCGGCGCCGTGAGTGGAGAACGAGGGGGGGGGGGGCTTCATTCCCTCGCATCGCTGAATCCTGGAACAGGTAAGTGTCCGATTATTAAAAGTCAGCAGCTGCAGTAGTTGTAGCTGCTGACTTTTAAAACATTTTTTTTAAGGGGCACCCCACTTTAAGGACTCTCAGACCATGAGAAACTAAATTCTCTGGTCTGATGAAACAAAGAACTCCTTGGCCTGAATGGCAAGCTCCATGTCTGGAGGAAACCAGGCACCGCTCATCACCTGGCCGATACCATCCCTACAGTGAAGCATGGTGGTGGCAGCATCATGCTGTGCGGATGTTTTTCAGCGGCAGGAACAGGGAGACTAGTCAGGATCGAGGGAAAGATGAATGCAGCAATGTACAGAGACATCCTTGATGAAAATCTGCTCTGGACCTCAGACTGGGACGAAGGTTCATCTTCCAAAAGGACGACCCAGAGCACACAGCCAAGATAACAAAGGAGTGGCTACGGGACAACTCTGTGAATGTCCTTGAGTGGCGTAGCCAGAGCCCAGACTGGAACTTGATTGAACATTACAATACTTATGTACTAAAATTGTGATTTATTTTTTATTTTTAATACATTTGCAAAGATTTCAAACAAACTTCTTTCACGTTGTCATTAGAGGGGACTGTTTGTAGAATTTTGAGGAAAATAATGAATTTAATCCATTTTGTAATAAGGCTGTAACAATAAGTCTTTTCTGTTACACTTTAAAAATATATTGATATATAAAAATAAGAATAAATACTCTAATAAAGAGTAGATAAATATCTTGGTCCTCTTTGGTCTGCGTTTCCTTGTCCCCTCATTGCATTGCAGACTGCACATGAGACGCTCTGTGAGGCATACAAGTTGAAATAAAGAGATTCATAGCAAATATATTACATTTAGTAGGGGTTCCTTTATTTTTCACACATATGAAGTAGTCTACACACACAATGTCTTCCAGGTCTCTGGTCTTCTGTCTTTTTTTTTTTTTTTTCAACCTCTTGCCTGATGTAGATCTGTACAATCCCACACCCTGAATGTCAACCTATCACGTTCCTCCCATGGTATCCCCACTACCCCCCTACCCCCATCATGGTCCCCTCTTGTCTATGTCTCCCCCCCCCCCCCATTGTCCATGGAAGATCCATGTTTTGTGGTCTTCTTTGGAAACCTTTTTCCCGATGTTGATGGCGTAGATCTGTACAACCCCACACCCCAACTGTCAACCAATCACGTTCCTCCCATGGTATCCCCACTACCCCCATCATGGTCCCCTCTTGTCTATGTCCCCCCCCATTGTCCATGGAAGATCCATGTTTTGTGGTCTTCTTTGGATACCTTTTTCCTGATGTTGATGGCGTAGATCTGTACAACCCTGCACCCCAAGTGTCAACCAATCACATTCCTCTCATGGTATCCCCATTATCCCCACCATGTCCCCTCTTGTCCATTTCCCCTTGCCCCCCCCTGAATGTCAACCTATCACGTTCCTCCCATGGTATCCCCACTACCCCCCTACCCCCCTCATGGTCCCCTCTTGTCTATGTCCCCACCCCCCATTGTCCATGGAAGATCCATGTTTTGTGGTCTTCTTTGGAAACCTTTTTCCCGATGTTGATGGCGTAGATCTGTACAACCCCGCACCCCAAGTGTCAACCAATCACGTTCCTCCCATGGTAGCCCCACTACCCCCATCATGGTCCCCTCTTGTCTATGTCCCCCCCCCCCATTGTCCATGGAAGATCCATGTTTCATGGTCTTCTTTGGAAACCTTTTTCCTGAAGTTGAGGGCTTAGATCTGTACAACCCCGCACCCCAAGTGTCAACCAATCACGTTCCTCCCATGGTAGCCCCACTACCCCCATCATGGTCCCCTCTTGTCTATGCCCCCCCCCCCCATTGTCCATGGAAGATCCATGTTTTGTGGTCTTCTTTGGAAACCTTTTTCCCGATGTTGATGGCGTAGATCTGTACAACCCCGCACCCCAAGTGTCAACCAATCCCGTTCGTCCCATGGTATCCCCACTACCCCCATCATGTCCCCTCTTGTCCATGTCCCCTTGTTCCCTCCCCCCCCATGGAAGATCCATGTTCTGTGGTCTTCTTTGGAAACCTCTTCCCAGATGTAGATCTGTAAGGCAGCGATTCTTCAGTCTCCCTGTAATAAATGAGGCAGTGATGTTTAGTAAATGGGTGTTACTTTCCTCCTGACCAATGATAAAGACAAAATTTCTCTTTTTTACTTTCATTAGTATAAAATCTACCGTATAAAATGGAGTATAAGCCGACCCGAATATAAGCCGAGTCACCTAATTTTACCACAAACAACTGGGAAAACGTATTGACTCGAGTATAAGCCTAGGGTGAGAAACACGCAGCTACTGTAAGTGGAAAACAAGGTCAACAATGCCCATTTGCAGCCTCACTGTGCCCATTTGCAGCCATAGGTCCCCCAAACTTCAAACCTGGTAGTTAAGGGTTCCTAAATGCCCCCTAGCTGCAGCCAAAATTTGGAGTCTCTGGACCCAAAGGGTCCCGAAATGACATTGCTGCAGGTGGACACAGTTGACCGACTTTGGGGCCCCGTATCTCGGGGTCATCTGGTACTAGGAACCCCATCTTTGGATATGTTGTAGTGCTAGTTCCACTGGGTTTGAATACCACATTTGGGGTTCCTAGCACCAAGTGTCCCCGAGATATGGAGCCCCAAAGTCGGGTCGGAAAACGTCAAGCACTTTTCTGCAGCAGAGAATGACATTTACCAACCGACTTTGGGGCCCCGTATCTCGGGGCCACTTAGTGCTAGGAACTCCATCTTTGGATATGTTGTAGGGCTAGGTCCACTGGGTTGGCATTTTGGACCCTTTTGATACCCGCTTGCAGGACCACCTGTTTGCACAGGGGTCCATGCCATAAGGTGAGAGTGATTAGTTTGACCGGAGGTGGAGGGATTGTCACGCTACTGTGGGAAAAAAAATGACTTGCGTCAGTGCTACAGTTTGAATTTAAAACGTATTTGTGTGAACTGTGAAGTTAAGTCATGGATTGTGGAAACTAACTAGTGTCGGGTGATTGTATATAGTGTATACCACATTTACCACTTATTAATGCAGAGTTGCAATGCAAGGAGATCAGCTAAAAGTAGTTGGATCTGTATGTGTTATAATTAATTGAAGTTAGTCAATTAATCAATAAAAAAAAAAAATAATTGATTAATCAAACACAAAAATGTTAATCAGTAACAGCCCTAATTAATTTCCAGCATACATGTACATTGTCTGACATTTGTGTATGAGCATATTGCACCAGCAGATCACTGGTCCTTTACTTACCTCCGGTGCAAAGTACTTGAGTGTTCCAGCCCGTCCCTTCACCTTCCGTCCATACATGCCTGTCACTGAAAACCCAAAGTCGTAAATTTTCACGTGACCGCTGAGCTGTATTAAGATGTTTGCAGGCTTTACGTCCCTATGGAGAAAAAAAGTGTTAGCTCTGTGGTTCAGACAATTCCCCTCCATATCCCCTCCATATCCCAATATTACTGGTTCAGAGAGGGATCAACATTCACAAAACTCCCTTTCCTAGCGCTTCCCATACACAGAATGATACAATTGTTTCCTGGATTATATCTTTCCTGATCTGATTGCACTATATTTGCAATCTGATTATTAAAGTGGTGTCCGGGCCCCCCCCCAAAAAAAGCTGATTAAAATTCCTAAAAAAAATAATAAAAAAAAACATTTGGAAAAAAATAAAAATAAATAACTCACCTCTAAATGCCTGTTGCTAGGGGGTCCCTCGTAGTCTGCCTCCTTCAGTGTCCGGGCTAAGTGACATCACTTCCCCTCGGCGCAGGAAGGGCTCCCTCCCTCCTGTCAGTACGCTACTGCGTGGCGTATCACAGCGATTTCCCCCCCCCCCATATACTCGGAGTCAAGCACTTTTTTCTGCAGCAGAGAATGACATTTTCCGACCCGACTTTGGGGCCCTGTATCTCGGGCCCACTTGGTGCTAGGAACCTAAAATTTGGTGTGCAAAACCAATGGAACCAACACTACAAGCTATTGGGGTTCCTAGCATCAAGTGGCCCTGAGATACGGGGCCTCAAAGTCGGTTTGGAAAATGTCATTCTCTGCTGCCGAAAAGTGCTTGACATTTTCCGACCCGACTTTGGGGCCCCAAAGGGTCCCGAAATAACATTGCTGCAGATGGACACAGTTGACAGACTTTGAGGCCCCCGTATCTCGGGGTCACTTGGTGCTAGGAACCCCAAAATTTGGTATGCAAACCCAGAGGAACCAACACTACAACCTATTTTGGGTTTCCTAGCACCAAGTGGCGCCCGAGATACAGGGCCCCAAAGTCGGTCAACTGTGTCCATTTGCAGCAATGTCATTTTGGGACCCTTTGGGTCCAGAGACCCCAAATTGGCTGCAGCTAGGGGCATCTAGGAACCATTAACTACCAAGTTTGAAGTTCGGGGGACCTATGGCTGCAAATGGGCACAGTGAGGCTGCAAATGGGCACAGCGAGGCTGCAAATGGGCATTGTTAACCCTCTTTTCCACTTACAGTAGCTGTGCATTTCTCACCCTAGGCTTAAACTCGAGTCAATACGTTTTCCCATTTTTTTGTGGTAAAATTAGGTGACTCGGCTTATATTCGGGTCGGCTTATACTCGAGTATATACGGTAATAGGTTTGTGTGAAAGTTTTATAGTCTACAAGCTAGGCCACATATCAGTTAAAATTCTGATGTACTGACGGCCTATCTAATTTCTTGAAGTCCTAAAATGTCAGGACAGTACAGATAACCCCCCCCCCCCCCCCAAATCACCCTTTTTTGTAAAGATTACATTTTAAGGTATTCAGTAAGAGGCATAATGAGTTTTTTGAAGTTTCCACAAAATTGTCATAATAGCAAGTTATTACTCACACATGGCATGGCATTTACCCTAATGTAACTGCTCCTGACGAGTGGACATCTCCACGAAACGCGTAGAGCCCCAGCCTTATGCTACATCAATACAATCATGTGATTCTGAGATTCAATAATATGAATACAATATGAATTTTATCATCAATTATTACCATCATTATCATATTTATGTACATTATGACTTGGAACAATTTTACCACTATACACTAATGTATCTATTACCATTAGATCGTTTGTGAATCATGTCGTTATTATGTATAATAAATTGTTAAAGGTGCTATTTATTTATATCATGTTATCTTTTTTTTCAATATCTCCTTGAAATCCACTAATACGTGATTGCATATTTTTATTTTCTTAGCCGTGCTTCATGTAAAGTCCCAACCAATTCCCTTGTTCGAATTTATTTTATATATATATATATATATATATATATATATATATATATATATATATATATATATATATATATTATATATATATATATATATATATATTAGGGATGGAGGCAGATGAACCTACCCACTTATTGCCTCATTTAACCACTTAAGCCCCGGACCATTTGGCTGGCCAAAGACCAGAGCACTTTTTGCGATTTGGCACTGCGTCGCTTTAACTGCCAATTACGCGGTCGTGCGACGTGGCTCCCAAACGTCCTTTTTTTTTCACACAAATAGAGCTTTCTTTTGGTGGTATTTAATCACCTCTGCAGTTTTCATTTTTTTTGCGCTATAAACAAAAATAAAAGCGACAATTTTGAAAAAAAAAAAAAAAGCATTATTTTTAACTTTTTTGCTATAATAAATATCCCCAAAAAATTTATAAAAAAAAAAACACTTTTTTTTTCCTCAGTTTAGGCCGATACGTATTTTTCTACATATTTTTGGTAAAAAAAAAAAAAAAAAATCGCAATAAGTGTTTGATTGGTTTGCGCAAAAGTAATAGCGTCTACAAAATAGGGGATTGTGGCATTTTTATTAATATTTTTTTTACTAGTAATGGCGGCGATCAGCAATTTTTATCGTGACTGCGACATTATGGTGGACACATCGGACACTTTTGGCACGATTTTGGGACCATTCACATTTATACAGTGATCAGTGCAATTAAAAAATGCATTGATTAGTGTAAATGTGACTGGTAGTGAAGGGGTTTGCCACTAGGTGGCGCTGTAGGAGTTAAGTGTGTCCTAGGGAGTGATTCTAATGGTGTGACACGAAACTGATCACCGCTCCCGATTACAGGGAGCTATGATCAGTGACAGTGTCATTAGGGATCAACATTCACAAAATCCCCTTTCCTAGCGCCGCCCATAAACAGAATGATACAATCCAGGAAACAATCGTATCTCTCATGATCTCATTGCAATATATTTGCGATATCATTAAATTGTTTTCATCAGAATTGATCAGCCCTGGTGGTGAATGCCTTCAAATCTGACCACAATGACACTTCTTTATTACAGTGTAAGCAAAAGGGTTCAAATCATCCAATGCAAGTCCAACCTTCCTCTTATCCAGGGGCGTAGCTATAGAGGGTGCAAGAGTCGCAATCGCGAATCGGCCCCAGGCTGCGGGGGGCCTGTGCGGCTCCCCTGTCAGTTTTTTATACACTTCTGTGAGCCAGACCTGGAGTCGGGGGGGGGGGGGTGGAGCTGGCGATCCTAGGTATGGAAGACTGCTTGCCTCTTGACTTTACACTCTGGATGCAGCTAGCACCAGGCTGGATAGGAGGGCCGGCGGGGTGGCATATAGGAGAACCGATCTCCTCTGTTCTCCTCCTGTCTCCTGCAGGTCGTTCAACGGCTGCAGGAGCAGGATCGGTTCTCCTATATGCCGCCCCGCCCTCCTATCCAGCCATCAGGCAAGCAGTCATCCGTACCTAAGCCCGCCAGCTCCGCCTCCCAACTCCGCCCCCCCGGCCCTGGCTCCCGTTTCCTGTCTCAAGGCTGTTCCTGCCGCTGGAATGGTAGGAGAGGCCGCTCCTGGAAAAGCCACAGACTCTCTGTCACAGCAGAGAGTAAGGGCTCTTTCACACGGACGGTCCTTATGTCCGTTTTTCATCCTTCCGTTTTAGGATGAAAAACGGACATACATGTATCCCTATGGGATAGCGGGTGTCAGCGGATGAGCATCCGCTGACACCCGATCTCGTCCGTGCCCGCTCTGCTCCGTTTCTGCAGATGGAGGAAAACCCTATTTTTTCATCCGTCTGCAGAGCGGATCGGATGACGACGGACTCTACGGTCCGTCGTCACCCGATCTCCCATAGGGGAGAGCGGCGCTCTGACAGGTCCGTCCCTGCGCAGTGTGCAGAGACAGACCTGTCATCTTCCTGCTCAGCGGAGATCGCTCCGGCGATCCCCGCTGAGCAAGCGGATATCCACGGGGTGGATCAGCACTGATCCGCCCCGTGTAAAAGAGCCCTAAAAGAATACACTGCCCAGCGAGTATAGTGTTCCAGGTGTGCTGCTGACTATGGCCCCTTTCACACGAGGCGGGCTCCGCTTGCACGGAGTCCGCCTCTGTCCGCCGGCCCAGCGGGAGATCTCTCCGTTGATCTCCGCTGAGCCGGCGGATGACAAGTCCCTCTCTGCTCACTGAGCGGGGAGTGGCTTGCGAGCGCCGCTGATCTCTATGGAGACATCGGATGAAAACGGACAGTGTGTCCGTTTTCATCAGATCTCACCCGATCCGACCCGCCAGCGACGGATCTGGACGTGGGGCCATACGTCTGCTTTTGGCGGATCAGACCGGGTCGGATGTCAGCGGAGGTGTCTCCGCTGACATCCCACGCTCCATAGACTAACATGGAGCGCCCGTTCAGATCCGCCGTCAAAACTGACAGGCGGATCTGAATGGTCCGTCCGTGTGAAAGGGGCCTATCACTCTGCTCCCTCCCATACTACCCCCCTCCCATCATGCTGTTCCCCCACACTGCCTTTCACTGCCTCCCTCCCATCAAAAACTGTAGAAAAAAAAAAAAAAAAAACTATAAAAAATAAAATTATAAAATAAAATGGTAAAAAAAAAAAAAAAAAAAAAAAACGACTGACCCCATTCTCTGCTCTACTGACAACGTCCACCGCCCTACTGACACCATCATCTGCCTTAATGACCCCGTCCCACCGCCCTACTGAAGCCGTCCCACCACCCTACTGACACCGTCCACCGTCCTACTGACACCGTCCACCGCCCTACTGACACCGTCCACCGCCCTACTGACACCGTCCACCGCCCTACTGACACCGTCCACTGCCCTACTGACACCGTCCACCGCCCTACTGACACCATCATCTGCCCTACTGACACCGTCCACCGCCTTACTGACCCCGTCCCACCGCCCTACTGACGCCGTCCCACCGCCCTACTGACACCGTCCACCGCCCTACTGACACCGTCCACCGCCCTACTGCCCCCGTCCACCGCCCTACTGACCCCGTCCACCGCCCTACTGACCCCGTCCACCACCCTACTGACCCCGTCCACCGCCCTACTGACCCCTTCCACCGCCCTACTGACCCCGTCTACCGCCCTACTGACCCCGTTCACCGCCCTACTGACCCCGTCCACCGCCCTACTGACCCCGTCCACTGCTCTACTGACCCCGTTCACCGCCCTACTGACCCCGTTCACCGCCCTACTGACCCCGTCCACCGCCCTACTGACCCCGTTCACCGCCCCACTGACCCCGTTCACCGCCCTACTGACAGCGCCCACTGCCCTACTGACACCGTCTACTGCCCTACTGACACCGTCTACTGCCCCACTGACACCGTCTACTGCCCCACTGACACCGTCTACTGCCCCACTGACACCGTCTACTGCCCCACTGACACCGTCTACTGCCCTACTGACTCCGTCCACCGCCCCCCCCCCCCTACTGACCACGTTCACTGCCCTACTGACCACGTCCACTGCCCCACTGACCACGCCACGTCCGCTGCCCCACTGACCACGTCCAGCAGAAAATTTCCAAACTTGTCCTTCATTTTTTCGGCTCAAAAGCATCCCAACGATTATCGATTTTTGTGCCCATTAACTGTCTGAAAAACGAACTAACTATCTAAATGACCGAATTTCAGCTGATTTTTCATATCGTGTTTGGCCAGCATAAGACTTTCTAGGTAAAATGCATTTGCTTTCTGCTTTAAGTGATAGACAATTTTTTCATTAACCCTTTCACGCCTAAGCCCATTTAAAGTTAAAATCCATATTTTTTGCTAGAAAATTACTTAGAACCCCCAAACATTATATATATATATATATATTTTTTTTTTTTTTATCAGAGAATCTAGAGAATAAAATGGCGATTGTTGCAATATTTTATGTCACACAGTATTTGTACAGCGGTGTTTTAAACGCAAACTTTTTGGGGAAAGAGACACTTTCATGAATTTTAAAAAAACAAAACAGTAAAGTTAGCCCAATTTTTTTGTATAATGTGAAAGATGATGTTACGCCGAGTAAATAGACACCCAACATGTCACGCTTTATAATTGCACACACTCGTGGAATAGCGACAAACTTTGGTACCTAAAAATCTCCATAGGCGACACTTTAAATTTTTTTTTACAGTTACCAGGTTAGAGTTACAGAGGAGGTCTAGTGCTAGAATTATTGCTCTCGCTCTGACGATCGCGATACCTCCCATGTGTGGTTTGAACACCGTTTTACATATGCGGGCGCGACTTCCGTATGCGTTTTCTTTGCTGCGCGAGCTCGCGGGGACGGGTGCGCTTTAAAAAAAAAAAATTTTCTTAATTATTTTTATATCATTAAATTGTGTTTTTTAAAAAAAAAAAATTATAATTTGATCACTTTTATTGCTGTCACATGGAATGTAAACATCCCTTGTGACAGTAATAGGTGGTGACAGGTACTCTTTATGGAGGGATCTAAAAGACCCCAAATCCCTCCTTTGCACTTCAAAGTATTCAGATCATCGAAAATGACGATTCTGAATACTGTATATATTTTTTTAAATCCGGCGCCATTGGCAGCCGAGTAAACAGGAAGTGACGTCGCTTCCGTTATTTACATTCAAGAGACTGGCGCGAAGCCGTTTCTGGCTTCGTGACAGTCTCTCTCTAGCCGGCTATAAGCTGCTCGATTGTTATCCTGGAGGAGTGGGAGGGGACATCCCCCCCCCTCCCGCCGCTCTGACCGGGCCTCCTGTCCCGCCAGGAGACCCGATCCTCGATCCGCCACTTCCGGGAGCTGAATAGGTTTGGAGTCCTCTGGAAAAGATACATGGATGAAGATGGCTACTGGGGGGGGGGGCTGTCTATCAGACCTCATGGACAAGCCCACAGGAATTATGGGAAGCTACGTTGGCTTTTTTTTTTTTCACAATCAAAGTTTATTGAGAGCTTACAAAACAAATGTACATATGACAGTTATCATAAAAAAAGTAAAAAAAAAAAGTAAAAAAAAAAAAAACAACAACAGTATGATAAGTGTCAGTTTACATTTTAAAAGAGCAAAATTTACTATGGAGAGTAAATTAGGGTTGCCACCTTTTCTTCAAGACAAACCCGAACACTTTAATAGTACTGCAGTGCGCATAGCGTGCCTTAGCGAACAGTGGGTGTGGCCAAATTGCTCTCACTGACATCATTGCCCTGCCCCCCAGTGATGCCAAACCTGCCCCCAGACTGCCGCCCACAGCCGGGGCGACAGATTTGTATGTGACTATCTTGGTTACTTGGGGAGCCACAGCCCGGTCTGATTAATGTGTCTGGGTTTCAGTCCTCCTGAAACCCGGACACATGATTCAAAACCCGGACTGTCCGGGTAAATCCTGGACAGGTGGCAACCCTAGAGTAAATCAATGTTACAATGAATAAAGGTAATACGGCTTTGGAGAAAAATGGGGGGGGGATAGGGTAAAATCGGGGGGGGGGGAGGGTTAGAGAAAATTCAAAGTTGGAGTAAAAGAAATAGGGTGGAAATATAAAAGAACATTGTTGTATTTGTTTAGTTTGGCTCGATTCTCATTACGGGTTGTCCATTATTTGCAGAAATTAGTAGTTTATGTGGGTAATAATATTATTATGTCATTTATCCAGACTGAGGGTTACGGTGGCTTTTAAGCAACAATCTGACTATCTTCAGTAAATTATTTACAGATACTAAGTATGTAAAAGAGCCACTAGATGGCGATATTACAATTTACTTTACATACCATTAGCATATTCAACAAGTAATGACTTGCTTAGAGAGCACTTAAACCCCCCTCCTGCCCAGACCAATTTTCAGCTTTCAGTGCTGACGCAATTTTAATGACAATTGCGCGGTCATACAACACTGTACTCAAATTACATTTTTATCATTTTTTTCACACAAATAGAGCTTTCTTTTGGTGGTATTTAATCACCACTGGGGTTTTTATTTTTTGTTAAACAAACAAAAAAAGACAGAAATGAAAAAAAAATAAAAAATAAACATGTTTCATAGTTTGTTATAAAATTTTGCAAACGGGTCATTTTTCTCCTTCATTGATATCCGCTGATGAAACTGCACTGATGGGCACTGAAGGGCTGCACTGATAGGCACTGATAAGACTGCACTGATGGGCCCTGATGGGTGGCACTGATGAGTGGCACTGATGGGCTGCACTGATGGGCACTGATGGGTTTCACTGATGCGCACTGAGGGGCTGCAATGATAGGCACAGATAAGGCGACACTGATAGGCAGAGATAAGACGGCACTGATAAGGTGACACTGATAGTGTCATATTATCTGTGCCTATCAGTGCCATCTTATCTGTGCCTGATAGGCACAGATAAGACGGCACTGATGGGCACTGATAAGGCGACACTGATGGGCACTGATAAGACGGCACTGATGGGCACTGATAAGATGGCACTGATGGGCCCTGATGAGTGGCACTGATGGGCTGCACTGATGCGCACTGATGGGCTGCACTGATAGGCACAGATAAGGCGACACTGGTAGGCACAGATAAGACGGCACTGATGGGCACTAAAAGGCGACACTGATAAGACGGCACTGATGGGCACTGATAGATGTCACTGATGGGCAATGATAGGTGGCACTGATGGCCACTGGTAGGTGGTATTGATAGGCAGCACTGGTGATGAGGCACTGATTGATGACATTTATAGGTGGTACTGATAGGTGACACTCTGGGCACTGATGGGTGGTACTGTGGGCACTGATAGGTGGCGCTGGTGGGCACTGGTAGGTGGCACAGGTGGGCACAGAAGCCTCTACATAGGCTCTCCATGATTGTGACTGATGTCCCTCTCACTGCCACTGGTGATCAGCTTTTTCTTTTCTCCTCATGCTACCAGCGTGAGGAGAAAAAATAGCTGATTACCGGCTGTTTACGTCACATGATCAGCTGTCATTGGCTGACAGCTGATCACGTGGTAAGGGGGTCGGGATCGACCCCTTACTCCGAGCTGTGATAAGCTGAGTATCATAGACTCACCGATCACAGAGTGCGCCGCATGCCCTGCAGGGGGCGCGCAGGCCGCTCGAGCACTGGAGGACATCTATGGATGCCCTCCCGGCAAATTAGGTCCGTGCTGCAGACGTCTTTCGGCTATAGCGTGAACGGGGGGTGGTTAAACAAAAGAACATAAACACTTGCTGAAGGCATGACAGTAGCGCACCAAAAATGAAACTCGCATTTCAAGGGATGTCCATAATTTGTCTTCAATCTGAAGTAAGGGCTAAGAATCTGAAGTAAGGGCTAAGAATCTGAAGTAAGGGCTAAGAATCTGAAGTAAGGCCTAAGAATCTGAAGTAAGGCCTAAGAATCTGAAGTAAGGCCTAAGAATCTGAAGTAAGGGCTAAGAATCTGAAGTAAGGGCTAAGAATCTGAAGTAAGGCCTAAGAATCTGAAGTAAGGCCTAAGAATCTGAAGTAAGGGCTAAGAATCTGAAGTAAGGGCTAAGAATCTGAAGTAAGGGCTAAGAATCTGAAGAAGGGGCTAAGAATCTGAAGTAAGGGCTAAGAATCTGAAGTAAGGGCTAAGAATCTGAAGTAAGGGCTAAGAATCTGAAGTAAGGGCTAAGAATCTGAAGTAAGGGCTAAGAATCTGAAGTAAGGGCTAAGTTGCTAGAAATCTGCTCCATATTTGAATATGTTTGTTAATGGCTCTCCGAATATCTTGGTTCCGTAGGCTGTAGATCAGAGGATTGAACAACGGTGTCACCAGGGTGTACAGCAAAGACAGACCTTTGTTTATATTGACTGAATTACTGCTCGGTGGAAAAATATAAATGGACGTAAGGGTTCCATAATAAACGCACACAACGGTCAGGTGGGAGCTGCAAGTAGAGAAGGCCTTCTGTCTGCCGGTGGTGGTTGGAATCTTCAGGATTGTATGAAGGATGGAGATATAGGTGGCTGAAATGAAGAGAAATGGAGAAAGAATGACGGGAAAAGACACTAAAGAAGTGACCAATTCCACAACGGAGATGTCCGAACATGAAAGTTCTACCACTGGAGCAATATCACAGTAGAAATGATTGATAATATTTGGACCGCAGAACTCCAACCTGGTTAAGAAAATATATATTACAAATGACAGCATGAAGCCTAGCAACCAACAAGAGATGACTATTTGAACTTGATTTCCAAAGGTCATGATTATAGTATAATGTAAAGGTTTACAAATGGCCACTCGTCGATCGAAGGACATGGCAGCTAACAGCAAACATTGAGCAATGGTAGGGACACCCAACAAGTAGAACTGGGTAAGACATCTGCCAACAGACACGTTGCCACCGCCAACCAGTATCAGCCATAACATGTTGGGCACAATGTTACTAGTGAAGAGGATTTCAGACAAAGACAGCTGGCTGAGAAAGAAGTACACGGGGCAATGGAGACTCTGGTTGACCACCACCAAGACGATGACAAGAAAATTGCTGGATAATGCCATTATATGTATAATTAGAAACAAGACAAAAACTAAAATCGTGAGGTCATGGAGCTTTCCGAATCCCAAGAGCAAAAATTCTAGGACTGCTGTCTGGTTCCTCTCAACCATCGTTAGAAGACCAGAAGACAGTAGAAGGTTGGAGAGAAGCAGGAAAAGGGATGAACAAGAATAATTCCTGAAAAAAATAAAGCAAAACGAAATTGTGATTTACAGAAAGAAAATGCCAGAAGTGTAAGCTTTTAGACATATATGTTGTCACCCCCTAGGACGGGAAGTTAGGAAGTTGGCATGATCACCAGGTCAAAGAAAGGCAAAAGGAAGAAAATAATCACAGTGCTGGAATAAGTGAAGGGTAAGCAATTATTACCGTATATACTCGAGTATAAGCCGACCCGAATATAAGCCGAGGCACCTAATTTTACCACAAAAAACTGGGAAAACTTATTGACTCGAGTATAAGCCTAGGGTGAGAAATGCGCAGCTACTGTAAGTGGAAAAGAGGGTCAACAATGCCCATTTGCAGCCTCACTGTGCCCATTTGCAACCATAGGTCCCCCGAACGTCAAACCTGGTAGTTAAGGGTTCCTAGATGCCCCCCTAGCTACAGCCAAAATTTGGGGTCTCTGGACCCAAAGGGTCCCGAAATTACATTGCTGCAGATGGACACAGTTGACCAACTTTGGGGCCCCGTATCTCAGGGCCACTTGGTGCTAGGAACCAAGTGTGTTGTAGTGTTAGTTCCACTGGGTTTGCACACCAACTTTGGGGTTCCTAGCACCAAGTGGCCCCAAGGGGCCCCAAATTCGGGTCAGAAAATTTAATTCTCTGCTGCAGAAAAGTGCTTGACTCGAGTATAAGCCGAGGGGGGCACTTTCAGCAGAAAAAAATGTGCTGAAAAACTCGGCTTATACTTGAGTATATATGGTATATTATTTTTAAATATTATTATATTATATTTATTATGTTTAGGTTTACATACATTTATAGAGTGAAATGGACTTCTTGGTGACTTTTGTTGTTAAAAAAAACCCCAACCAAAAATATAATCCAAGTTTATTGAATGTACTGTATATACAAGGCACTTTAACAGCAAAAAGGAAAGTGCTAAATTGTTTACATTTCAGGATATATATATACCACTTTGATCATTTTTGCCAATAAGCTGATTAACCACTTCAATACGGGGCACTTAAACACCTTCCTGCCCAGACCAATTTTCAGCTTTCAGCGCGGTGGCACTTTGAATGACAAATTGCGCGGTCATGCTACGCTGTACCCAAACTAAATTTTTTTCATTTTGTTCCCACAAATAGAGCTTTCTTTTGGTGGTATTTGATCACCTGTGCGTTTTTTTTTGCTAAACAAATAAAAAAAGACCGAAAATTTTGAAAAAAATATGTTTTTTTTTTGTTTCAGTTTCAAAACGTTGTAAATAAGTACGTTTTCTCCTTCACTGATGGGGCTGCACTGATGGGCACTGATAAGGCGGCACTGATGGGCACCGATGAGGTGGCACCAATAAAGGGGCACTGATGAGATGGCATTGATGGGCACTGATATGTGGCACTGATAGGCGGCACTGATGGGCACTGATAGGTGGCACTGATGGGCGACACGGATGGGCACTAATATCTGGCACGGATTGGCATGGATTGGCGGCATGGATGGGCATGGATGGGCGGCACAGATGGGCATGGATAGGCGGCACGGATGAGCATGGATGGGCACTGATAGGTGGCATGGATGGGCACTGATAGGTGGCACGGATGGGCACTGATAGGCGGATTGTATTGTTTTGTACTGATGGATACCAATCAGTGCCAAACAATAATGCATGCCAATCAGTGATGCCCATTGTGGGCACTGATTGGCATCCATTGTGGGCACTGACTGGCATCCCTGGTGGTCTAGGGTGGCATACATGGTGCTGGCATCCCTGGTGGTCTGGTGGCGTCCCTGGTGGTCCAGTGTGGGCATCCTGGGGGGGGGGGGGGCTGCGGTGATAATTGATCAGCACAGACCCCCCCTGTCAGAGGAGCAGCCGATCGTAAGTGTACGCGCGTCTGACAGACGCGAGTGAGGAAAAGCCGATCAACGGCTTTTCCTATTTACACTGTGATCAGCCGTGATTGGACACAGCTGATCACATGGTAAAGAGTCTCCATCGGAGACTCTTTACCGAGATCGTAGTTGCGGGGTGTCAGACTGCCCCCCCCCGCAACAACGATCGCCACGATGACGCCCGGTCAGGATTTTGAAAACACTTTGCAGCCGTCATTCGCATATAGGGCGGGCGGCAGGTGGTTAACATTTAACATCCCCTTCCATTGATACCAAACAAAACCCTCTACGTCATTTGGACCTTCCTGGGCCACATTGGAGGAAGAGCAACTGTCTCAGGCCACACATAAAATACACTAACAATAAGGATGGTCGATGAGCAGAAAATGTCTGGCTGATCACATGTTAGCAATCACTGATATAGATAATGTTACTAGCTGAATAATAAAACTAAATTTTTTTGTAATCATTTTTATTATTTTATTTTGTTTATTTTATTATAAAAAAAAAAACAATAACATCGGAGTAAACTATTTTTTTGTAATTATTTTATTTTGTTTATTTTATTATAATAAAATAAATAAAAATAAAAAATAATAACATTTGAGTAATAAAACAAATGTTTTTGTAATATTTTTTATTATAAAAGTAAAAGAGGGCAACATAAAACTAGTGAGATATTTGACACTGTTTTTGATAACCTAAACGCATCAATATCTGGTTGGATGGATGTAGTAGCAACTCTCAATAAATTCTCAAGGTGCTCGTCAGATATTTTGGTTCTAATTTTGCCTTTTGTGTCTATATAAATAGTTGCTGACAAATAAAGCTGCTGAAAACTGATGACATGATGAATAAGGCGTGATTGTGAAGAGTGGGAGGTTTTTCTTTTGGAGGATTAAACTTATAAAACTCCAGTAAAGTGAGGCTGTCAAATTTTTCTTTAGCCGCATTTGTTCGCCAAGTGTAAATACATTTTTACAAATAATTAAAAAAAAATCTACATTTTTAAGTACGTTTACAAATGTGTGTTGGGCCGCATTTGGGTCCGTAAGTGGCCACGGGCTACAGGTTGGTCACCCCTGCTCCATGTACAGTGCCTTGAAAAAATATTCATACCCCTTGAATTTTTCCAAATTTTGTCATGTTATAACCAAAAATGTAAATGTATTTTATTGAAATTTTATGTGATAGACCAACACAAAGTGGCACATAATTGTGAAGTGAAGGAAAATGATAAATGGTTTTCACATTTTTTTACAAATAAATATCTGAAAAGTGTGGGGGGTACATTTTTTATTCAGCCACCTTTTCTCTGATACCCCTAACTAAAATCAAGTGAAACCAATTGCCTTCAAAATTCACCTAATTTCTCCTTTGTGTAATTAAATCTTGGTATAAATACAGCTGTTCTGTGAAGCCTTCAGAGATTTGTTAGAGAACCTTAGTGAACAAACAGCAACATGAAGGCCAAGGAACACACCAGACAGGTCAGGGATAAAGTTGTGGAGAAGTTTAAAGCAGGGTTGGGTTATAAAAAAGTATCCCACGCTTTGAACATCTCACGGAGCTCTGTTCAATCCATCATCCGAAAATGGAAAGAGTATGGCACAACTGCAAACCTACCAAGACATGGCTGTCCACCTAAACTGACAGGCCGGGCAAGGAGAGCATTCATCAGAGAAGCAACCAAGAGGCCCATGGTAACTCTGGAGGAGCTGCAGAGATCGACAGCTCAGGAGGGAGAATCTGTCCACAGGAGAACTATTAGTCGTGCTCTCCACAAATCTGGCCTTTATGGAAGAGGGGCAAGAAGAAAGACATTGATGAAAGAAAGCCATAAGAAGTTTGCAGTTTGTGAGAAGCCATGTGGGGGACACAGCAAACATGTGGAAGAAGGTGCTCTGGTCAGATGAGACCAAAATTTAACTTTTTGGCCTAAAAGCAAAACGCTCTGTGTAGCAGAAAACTAACACTGCACATCACCCTGAACACACCGTCCCCACCGTGAAACATGGTGGTGGCAGCATCATGTTGTGGGGATGCTTTTCTTTAGCAGGGACAGGGAAGCTGGTCAGAGTTGATGGGAAGATGGATGGAGCTAAATACAGGGAAATCTTAGAATAAAACCTGTTAGTCTGCAAAAGGCTTGAGACTGGGGCGGAGGTTCACCTTCCAACAGGACAACGACCCTAAACATACAGCCAGAGCTACAATGGAATGGTTTAGATCAAAGCATATTCATGTGTTAGAATGGCCCAGTCAATGTCCAGACCTAAATCCAATTGAGAATCTGTGGCAAGACTATAATGACACTGTACTTACTGTGCTGGTGGCGGTAAGTAAAAAAAAAAAAAAAATTGTGAAAAAAAACCCCAAATTTTATTTAATTTTCCAAAAAATTGTGACAAAAAAAAATTACAATTTCAAAAAACTTACCATGTCTAATACTAAATGCCTCAAGCTGTCTACTTTCCAGAAAAGGGTAATTTGGGGGATATTTGTACTGTCCTGGCATTTTAAGGGCCTCAAGAAATGAGATAGGCCAGGGATGTGCAATTAGCGGACCTCCAGCTGTTGCAGAACTACAAGTCCCATGAGGCATAGCAAGACTCTGACAACCACAAGCATGACACCCAGAGGCAGAGGCATGATGGGACTTTTAGCGGACCTCCAGCTGTTGCAAAACTACAAGTCCCATCATGCCTCTGCCTCTGGGTGTCATGCTTGCGGTTGTCAGAGTCTTGCTATGCCTCATGGGACTTGTAGTTCTGCGACAGCTGGAGGTCCGCTAATTGCATATCCCTGCGATAGGCCACCAGTACATCAGGATTGATACATTTTCAGATATATATCATAGTTTGTACGACTCTATAACTTTGCTACAGACTAAATATTATATACCTATTGGGATTTTTTTCCCCAAAGACATGTAGCAGAATACATTTTGGCCTAAATTGATGACGAAATTAGATTTTTATTGGATATGTTTTTTGCGGTCCCGGTATATCGCAGTATTTTAATTAGGACCTGTTATTCTGATATTGTGGTAACATTTCGCCATTTTCGCAGTTATTTTTTTTTTTTTTTTACTGTACTGTTAAGACAATATTTTTTTTTTTTTAATCATTCTCTCTCTATCTTTAATGTGTTTCAAAAAAGTGTAAAAACTATTAAAAAATTAACAAAACAGTGATCAAACACCACCAAAAGAAATCTCTATTTGTGTGAAATAAATTATAAAAATGTAATTTGCATATAGTATCGCATGACCGCGCAATTGCCAATTAAAGTAGCAAAGTGCTGAAAAGCAAAAAATGGCCTGGTCATGACGGGGGGGGGGGGGTAAAATCTTCCGGAGCTCAAGTGGTTAATAAAATTCTCAAAATTCTCAAAGCCAAATAAAACCATGCGATAAGGTAAAGATTTCCATCAAAGGATAAAACATTTTTAGTGAAGGATGTTAGTACATACACAATATATATATATATATATATATATATATATATATATATATATATATATATATATATATATATATATATATATATATATATCATACCTGAGGACACAACGTTGTTTTTCACAGAATGATAAATAAAATTATGTCGGTAGGATGGTTTATATTATGTTTTGTATAGTCTAGAGGATTACATCCCCATCTGGTTAGATAGTCTACTGATATTGGATCTTAATTAATATAATTAGGGAATGTTATACATTTTTAAAACTAGGGCTTAGAGAATTGAAGTTGTGTTACTGTATCATTAGCGAAAACATCTCTGTACTAACCAAAAAGAAAAAAAAAATTATCAAGGTAACTAGACATGTGCACAATAGAAAAATTAGTTTTGTTTCGTTTCTGTTTGTTTCCGTTGATTCGTAACGATTCGTAATTTCGTGAGACGTGGGTTTTCGTATTCGGACTCGTTCGTATTTTCGTAAGAGTTATTTTTTCGTTGATTCCTATTTCCGTTTGTCTAATTTTCGTTGATTCGAAATTTGTATTTTCGTTATTTCCTATTCGGACTCGTTCGTATTTTCGGAAGAGTTATTTTTTCGTTGATTCGTATTTCCGTAAATCTAATTTTCGTTGATTCGAAATTCGTATTTTCGTAGATTTAATTACATTCGTACTTTCGTCAGATTGACTGCCTCATTTATTCGTACTTTCGTAACATTGTTTTCGTAGATTCGTAATCGGAGCATAATTCATAATTTTACATAAAATGTGTATGCTATTTACATGTTTAAGAAACAAAGAATTTCTCTCTCTCACAAGTCAGAATTTAACTCAAAAATCCACCAAAACACAGAGCCTCCGACCCAACCACACCCTATCTGGACTCTGGATGGAATATTTCAGAATCAGAACTAACATTTGTTCTTTCGAATTCTCGACCAGCAGAATTTTCGTAATTTCGTATTTTCGTTGTTTTTCATTTCCGTTTTCCGAATATTCGTAATTTCGATTTTTCGTTCATTTTGATTTTCGTTATTTTTGAATCTTTGTTCGGTATTTTCGTTGTTTCTGTTTTCGTTTTTTGGATTTTCATTCTTTCGTAGTTTTGTTGTTTCTAATTTAATTATTTCGTATTTTCGTTGTTTTCCATATTCGTTTTTTTTGATTGTTTTTCGGAATTTTTAGTAAACCATTCGTTCTTTCGTATGCTTGCGAATTAACGAAAATAACGAATTTAAAGGAAAACGAATTCGTAACTAAACGAATTGCACATGTCTATAGGTAACACATTTACATTCAAATACCCACTTTCTAAAAGTGAGCATTTGCATAATATACTGGAACTAGGTAGAACTAAAGGCAAAACTTCAATGTTGGATACCTCTTCTTCTGTGAGAACCGCAGATGAGAATCCAGTTGGACAATGCCATGGCTGTGGCCTATGTCAATCACCAAGGGGGTCACCAAAGGTGGTGCAGCTCAGAAGGAAGCATATTGCCCCAGGAGGACGTGGTGCTCAGACATACTCAGACTCCTGCCAGACTCTCCGTGTGCCCTCCCAGATTGCCGGGATCTGGCTCAGCCCTTCTCAAAAACCACAGACAAGAAACTGCACAAGGTTCTAGGTCACAGATGACGAGGTGGCCGAGTGGTTAAGGCGATTGACTGCTAATCCATTGTGCTTTGCATTTTTTTTTTTCATTTTGGAGGAGCAGGAGGGTTATAACCCCTAAAAAATTTTTAGCACTTATGTCCCATTGGAGAGATCTCCCGTCACTTCCTATGCCATAGCCAAAATCAGGAAGTGAGAAAAACCCTCTAAAGTGAGGGAATCCTGAGGTGTCACCAGGGTTATCAGAACTAGTGTCTCCATTGGAAGATATTCCCACTACTTTTGTTCTGGGGACAGCCCAAAATGTGTGATTTTACTTTCACTTTTAGTGATAAGGGTAAACAGGACTGTGACGGACCCAACCGGAACAGGGGCTTTTGGAGAGGACTGCAGGGTGGCCTCTTGCCTATGGACTATGGGCTTTTGAAGTATGTAGTTGGGGGTTCATTCAAGTAGCTCGACGCGTTTCGTAGTTCAGGACCACTCATCAGGAGCATCTTACTTTGGTCACTTCCACAATATTTTTGGACTTTAGGTCCAATCTTTCCTTCTCCTTTTCATTTTCTTTTTTTTATATCTTGTCACTCCCTTTATAGACATCCTATTTTTACATCCACTTGCCATTCATCTCTCTGGAGTGCCTCGTGTTTCCCCAGTGTACGCCTGTGCTTGGTCGCCGTGGTGGGTTGCCCGCCCCAGATCCCAGTTGCATTGTTCCATGATGGCCTATCTCCACCAGCCTTTACTTCCAATTATATACCTAGTGAGTACCGAGACCTTTCTGGGGATTTAATTGTCCCCGTTATACTCACTTTTACTATGTTGACTATATATATATATATATATATATACATATATATCTATTCAATTTTAGAAATATGGCGTGTCTGCTCCTGATGAGTGGTCCCGAACCACGAAACGCGTCGAGCTACTTGAATGAACCCCCAACTACATACTTCATTTTTTATACATGGATTATTCCTTATTTCAGGAACTTTTAGGCAAGAGATCATGCAGGCATTACTGTGCAATATTTGTTTACTCATTCAGCAAGTGGTGGTCCCCTGGATTTATCTAGCAAATGCTGTTTTTATCAATGTTATTACTCATTTACTTGTCTTGTTACATGACACTGGCAATAAGTATGTTGATTACTGTACCCAGTGTCACTACTTGGTCCAAGTGTTTTGTCAAGCGCTATCATGAATATCTTTGTTACCATTGTTGTATATGAATTATTAAACAACTTATTAATCCACCTACTGCTGTGTTGCAAACCATGGGCTTCATTTAAAGTCCCAAAACTCCTTCTTTGTTGCCCGCTGGCTCTCGCCGGCGTGCTCATTCGCAAATCACCTTGATAGGGATAGAAATACACGACCCTACCAGGCCGTAATTTCGCTCAAAGTCCCAAATTCCCTTCCCCCCTTTATTTCATAAGATTTAATTAGAAAATGACTGAAGGTTGAGTGAATCTTGGGTAAAAACATTGATAAATAGATCCCCTGCCCTCCATGAGACCCAGAACTGGAGACTGGCCCAAGCACTGCATTTTGGGAGCCAAGTAGCCTGTCCACTTGCTGTTTTAAAAAAAAATATTTTAATTAAACAAAATATGCTTTTACAAAACACTTATACGGCGTACACGCGGTCGGAATTTCCGATGGAAACAGTCCGATGGGAACCTTTCAACGGATTTTCCGACCTTGTGTATGCCCATCAGCCTTTATTCCGACAGACTTTGGATTGAGAACCTGTTCTTAATTTTTCCGACGGAAAACCTTTCAATCGGATTTTCCGATCGTGTGTATGCAATTCCGACACGCAAAATTCCGACACATGCTCGGAAACAATTCGACGCATGCTCGGAAGCATTAAACTTCCCTTCTATAGTGATGTCGAACGTGTTTTATGTCGCTGTGTTACTAAGCGTCGGAATTTGGTGTGACCGTGTGTAGGCAAGACAGTTTGAGCGAAATTCCGTCGGAATTCCGACTGGAAAACCATCAGAGCTTTTTCCTATGAGAATTCCGACCGTGTGTTCGCGGCATTAGATTACAAAAGTTTTCTCTTCTGTTGACCATCAACAGGAGATGACAAAGCAGGCCATTTCATGTGTTTGTTGCACCACTTCTGTAGCTGCGGCACCCCCTTCCTCTTCTCCCCCCCCCCATCTCAGCAGTTAGCCGCATAGAGGAGGACAGAATTCCTCCCACAGATCCTGCGCCTCTCTGTGCAGTCGCTGCACCACCTCATCACCGCCTACCCTAGTCTCAGCATTCAGCAAACTCAGGCAGCTGACTCCAGCCACCCTCTGGTCCTCCTCCAGACAGTGTGAGTGGGCTGACACGGCCTGCAATTAAATTGAGCTTGACACCCCTGCTTCATAGACATGTGCAATTAGTTTAGTTCCGAATTCGTTTTTTAACAAATTTCTGAATTTCCAAAATTTCCAAATTTCAGAAATTTCCAAATTTTGAAATTTCAAATTTTCAAATTTCCGAAAATTCTAAATTTCAGAATTCGGAATTTCGGAAATTCGAAAATTCAAAATGAGAAAATTCCAAAATTCTAAATTCGGAATTTCGGAAATTTGAAAATCCGAAAATAAGAATGAAAATCTGAAGATTCAAAAGAATGAAAATTCGAAAACTCGAAAATCTGAAATAACTACCGTAATAATAACTATTAAATTGTAGGTATAGGAATTGCCTTTCTAATTTGGCTGTTAGTGAACGTAACGAGTTACGAACTATCTGAAATAACGAATGCCGTATCTAAAAGAATAGAACGTAACGATCTAATAATAATAAATAACAATAATAATAAAACCTTTTTATTATTATTATTTATTACAAATTTGTTCCATTCCATTTGTTTAGATGCGCATTCGTTATTTCGGATAATTCATAACTTTAGATAAATTTGTATTCGTTACGTTCACTAACAGCCAAATTTGAAAGGAAATTACAATACCCATAATTTAATAGTTAGTTATTATTAATCAGTTATTATTTCAAATTTTCTTTCTTTTTTTCAGATTTTCAAATTTTTGGATTTTCTAATTTTTGAATTTCCGAATTTTCGAATTCTGAAAATTCGAAAGTTCGGACATTTGAAAATTAGAAAATGTTAAAATTCGGAAATTCGAAAATCCGAACTTTCAAATTTCCGAATCTCCGAAAAAAGCAAAAAAAACGAATGAAACGAAAACAAACACATTTTTTATCAGTGCACATGTCTACTGCTTCAGTCACTATGCCACTATTCAGTGTAACACAATTCACACTGAAACAATATATGTTGTTATATTAACCCCTTCCTGACCGTGCTATAGCCCAAAAGATGGCTACAGTGTGGGCCTTAATTGCTGGGAGGGGTGTCCATGTACAGTATGTCCTGCGCTGTCCAGGGGGCGTGTGCGCAGTGTGCTCTGTGATCGGCAAGTCAAATAGACTCGGCTGATCACAGATCGGAATAAGGGGCCGATCCCGACCCCATACCACGTGATCAGCTGTCAGCCAATGACAGCTGATCACGTGATGAAAACGGAGCCGGCTATTTTTTCTCCTCAAGCTGAAAAAAAACCCCCTGATCACCGGCTACTGTCAGAGGGACATCGGTCCCTCACACAGAGAGCCACCGCCACCTCATCTGTGCACAACAGTGCTGCCCATCAGTGCCCAGTAATTTGAGGTTTATAATTCTGCAACACAAGGCATAGTTTAAAGCGGAACTTCAGTCATTTTTCATCTTTCCATCTATTAAATCTTCTGCCCTTGTTGTTTTAACTTTGGATAGTAGAACTTTTTTTTTCTGCCAGTAAATACCTTATACAGCCCACTTCCTGTTTCTTGTCTGGTCATTAGCCTAGGATTATCACATCATGCACAGCTCTCTCTCTCTCTCTCACTCTCGTGAGATTTTGCCAGGAAGGGAGGGGGAGGAGTGATAAGAGGGCCAATGAGAGCTGCAGAGCTGGAGGTGTGCCTCTGTGTGTCTGTGTAAATCCAGGAAGTGAACAGACATCGGCTTCAGCTGCCCACAGTTAAAATAGTTGCAGCCAGACTCAGTGGAGGGAAATTTCTGCAGCATATTTGGCAAGTGCAGAATCACAGTATATATAAAATAATATAAGTGGTTGGAGGGAAGCTTCAGAATGGCAAAGATCTTTAACCACTTGCCTACCAGGCACTTACGCCCCCCTCCTGCCCAGGCTACTTTTCAGCTTTCAGCGCTGTCGCACTTTGAATGACAAATGCACGTTCATACAACACTGTACCCAAACAATTTTTTTATCATTTTCTTTACACAAATAGAGCTTTCTTTTGGTGGTATTTAATCACTGCTGGGTTTTTTATTCTTTGCTAAAAAAAAATAAAAAATATATTTTTACTTTGGTTTTTCAGTAAATTTTGTAACTAAGTAATTTTTCTCCTTCACTGATGTGCACTGATGAGGCGGCACCGATGGGCACTGATAGGCTGAACTGGTGGGCATTGATGAGGCGGCACTTATGGGCACTGATAAGGAGGCACTAATATGCCGCACTTATGGGCACTGATATGTGGCTCTGAGCACTGATAGGTGGCCCCGATGGGCACTGATAGGCGGCACTGGTGGGCACTGGTGGGCACTGATAGGCGGCACAGATAGGCGGTACATGTGGGCACTGATGTGCATTGATGGGTGGCACTGATGGGCATTGATCGACAGCAGTGATAGACATTGATAGGCAGCACTGATAGGTGGCACTGATAGCCATAACTGATTGGCATCGCTAATGGGCACTGATTGGTGGCACTTGTGGACAGTGGTGGGCAATGATTGCTGGCACTGGTAGGCAATGGTGGGCACTGATTGGTGACACAGCTGGCGGTATATTGTAATCAGGGCACTGATGATCAGTGCCCTGTTTACATCCCTAGATGTCCCCTGTGAGGAGATACCGCTGATCGGCTCTCCTCGCCACACAGTCAGTGTGAGGGGAGGAGCACCGATTACCGGCATCCTCATGTTTACATGTGACCGGCTGTGATTGGACACAGTCGATCACATGGTTAAAGAGCCGCAGATGTGGCTCTTTACAGAGATCGGGTTTGCGCCGTGTCCTAGCAACATGGCGCGGCCCCGATCGGCACGCGAGAGCGGCCATTCTGGGACGCCGTCATATGACGTCCACTTAGAACAAGAGCCGCACCGCCCCTCCATCATTTGAGCCCCGACAATTATATACTAATATAAAATGATTTTTATATATATATATATATTTTTATATATATATATATATATACACACACACACACAGTTATATTTACTGACTTCTAAACCAAAACATTCAACTCATGTGGGCTGGGGGGGTTTATAGGCTTATATTTTACACCAAATGCTCAAGACCTAATATGCCTAAAAAGGTTGGTTCATGCTGAAATATGATTGTAATTTTTTTCTTTGAGGCCCCTTGAATTGTAGTTACACCCCTGATTCTCGCATCAAACTATATTACTTAACTGCAGTATACTTTTTTTTTTAACTAGCAAAAGTTTGCCTGTTCCAGAATAGGCAAGGTTGGTGATATTACATATAATGCTATAGTAGTCTTAGTAGGCACTATATGCAAGAGGAGTGTGAAGAGTATGACAGTGGGCAGTATGGACAGGAGAGGAGTGCGGAGGGTATGACAGTGGGCAATATGTACAGGAGAGGAGTGCGGAAGGTATGACCGTGGGCGGTGTGTACAGGAGAGGAGTGTGGAGGGTATGACCATGGGTGGTGTGTACAGGAGAGGAGTGTGGAGGGTATGACCGTGGGCGGTGTGTACAGGAGAGGAGTGTGGAGGGTATGACAGTGGGCAGTATGTACAGGAGAGGAGTTTGAAGAGTATAACAATGGGCAGTATATACAGGAGAGGTGTGCGAAGAGTATGGCAGTGGGCAGTATGTACAGTAGAGGAGTGTGGAGGGTATGACCGTGGACGGTGTGTACAGGAGAGGAGTGTGGAGGGTATGACAGCGGGCAGTATGTACAGGAGAGGAGTTTGAAGAGTATAACAATGGGCAGTATATACAGGAGAGGTGTGCGAAGAGTATGGCAGTTGGCAGTATGTACAGTAGAAGAGTGTGGGGGGTATGACAGGCATGACAGTGGGCAGTATGTACAGGAGAGGAGTGTGGGGGATATGACAAGGGGCAGTATGTACAGGAGAGGAGTGCAAAGGGTATGATAGTGGGTAGTATGTACAGTAGAGGAGTGTGGAGGGTAAGACAGTGGGCATGATGTGCAGGAGAGCAGTGTTAAGGGTATGACAGTGGGCCATATGTACAGAGGAGGAGTGCAGAGGTTATGACAGTGGACAATATGTATAGGAGAGTAGTGCGAAGGGTATGACAGTGGGCGGTATGTACAGGAGAGGAGTGTGGAGGGTATGACAGTGGGCAGTATGTACAGGAAAGGAGTGTGGAGGGTATGAGAGTGGGCAGTATGTGTTTTTTTTTATAGAGCACTATAAAGCCAAAAAATTTTTACCCTCGTTTGATATTAGCTCCATTTTTTTATATGTTTTTTAATGGCTCTCCTAATATCATGATTTCTCAAGCTGTAGATCAGAGGGTTAAACAACGGTGTCAGCAGGGTGTATAGCAAAGACAGACCTTTGTTAACATTAAGGGAATTGTCACTTGGTGGAAAGATATAAAGAAAAGACAAAGTTCCATAATAAAGACAGGCAACGGTCAGGTGGGAGCTGCAGGTAGAGAAGGTCTTCTGTCTCCCAGTGGCAGACGGGATCTTTAAGATGGTCCGAAGGATGGAGATGTAGGTGGCCGAGATAAATATAAATGGTAAAATAAGGACAGGGAAAGATAGTAGAGAGGTGACCAACATAACAACAGAAGTGTCCGAACATGAAAGCTCTATGACTGGAGCAATATCACAGTAGAAGTGGTTGATAATATTTGGACCACAGAAATCCAACTTATCTAAAAGAATATATATTACTAATGAGAAAGTGAAGCCCACCAACCAACAGGAGAGGACTATCTGAACTTGATGTCCAAAGGTCATGATGATGGTATAATGCAATGGATTACAAATGGCTGCATGTCGATCAAAAGACATTGCAGCCAGCAACAAACATTGATTAACAGTAGGGACACCCAGGAAATACAACTGAGATAGACAACTGTTAACTGACACTCTCCCACTACCAAGTAGGATCAGCCATAACATATTGGGCACAATGTTGGTAGTGAAGAGGATTTCAGACAAGGAAAGCTGGCTGAGAAAGAAATACATGGGAAAGTGGAGACTTTGGTTGACGAAAACCAAGATGATGACAAGAAAGTTCCCCGTTACAGCATTAATATGAATGAACAAAAATAGGATAAAAAGTAATATTCTGAGTTCATGAAGATTTCCGAATCCCAGAAGAAGAAATTCTGTAACTAAGGTCCGGTTCCTCTCCAACATCTCCTGAACATAAGAGACAGCAAAGTCATAGAAAGGTAGGGGAACAAATAAAGGAAAAAAACATTTTATAGATAAATAAAACAGAAGATACATAATATCAAAAATATGCAGGTCTATATAGACAATCTATCAAATATTATAATGTAGCAGGATCTTACAACTTCTGAATGGGAAAAGGGCTAATGAGCAAGCATTTGGAATGTTCATTCTGATGTTTAAGAATGGTGTTTTTCCAGAAAATAGAACAAAGGTCCTGGAGAAAAAAAATGATATTACTAGATTTTAATTATGTGCTTCACATACCGTATTTATCGGCGTATAACACGCACCTTTTTCCCCTTAAAATCAGGGGAAAATCAGGGGTGCGTGTTATACGCCAATCCCCTGCCGTTGTGAGCCTCTGGGCGGCTCTCAGCCGCCTTCGGCCCTTCTCATCGGCTTTTGGCCGCCTTCTGCCTTTCTCTGTAGCTTTTGGCCATTCTCGGCAGCTTTCGGCCGCCTCTGGCCATTCTCGGCAGCTTTTGGTCGTTCTCGGCCGCCTTCGGCCTTTCTCGGCAGCTTTCGGCCGTACGCGGCAGCTTTCAGCCGCCTTCGGCCCTTCTCAGCGGCTTTTGGCCACCTTCTGCCTTTCTCGGTAGCTTTTCGGCCGTTCTCGGCAGCTTTTGGCCGCCTTCGCCCATTCTCGCCATCTTTTGGCCGTTCTCGGCCACCTTCGGCCTTTCTCGGCAGCTTTCGGCCGTACTCGGCAGCTTTCAGCCGCCTTCGGCCCTTCTCAGCGGCTTTTGACCACCTTCTGCCTTTCTCGGTAGCTTTTCGGCCGTTCTCGGCAGCTTTTGGCCGCCTTCGCCCATTCTCGCCATCTTTTGGCCGTTCTCGGCCACCTTCGGCCTTTCTCGGCAGCTTTCGGCCGTACTCGGCAGCTTTAAGCCGCCTTCGGCCCTTCTCAGCGGCTTTTGGCCACCTTCTGCCTTTCTCGGTAGCTTTTCGGCCGTTCTCGGCAGCTTTCGGCCGCCTTTGGCCATTCTCGGCAGCTTTTGGCCATTCTCGGCCGCCTTCGGCTTTTCTCGGCAGCTTTCAGTCGCCTTCGGCCGTTCTTGGTGGCCGAAAGCTGCAGAGAGCGGCCAAAGACGGCCGAAAGCTCTGCCGAGAAAGGGCGAAGGCGGCCGAGAATGGCCAAAGGCGACCAAAAGCTGCCGAGAATGGCCGAAAGCTGCCGAGAATGGCCGAAAGCTGTCGAGGACGGCCAATGGCGCCAATTTTCAAACTGCAGTGACACTGACATGTCACTGCAGTTTAACAGCCTGGGCAAGGCTGCAAATGACACTAAGAAGGCTGAAAATGCCACTGGTAAGGATGCAAGGCTGCAAATGACACTGACAAGCAAGCATATGGATGCTGTGCAAGGCTGCAGATGGACACTGATAAGGCTGCATTGATGAAAATGTGGACATGACCGAAAAGCCCGAAATTTTTATTTTTTTGTAAATGTCATACTTTTTTCAGTCCTGCTAGCTTTGCCAAGTACGAGAAGTAGAGAATAAACGGTTTTGTTGCCCTTCTTGTTGAGACAGAGGCACGGGGTTAGGAGTTGTCTGCTTTGTGGACGGATCCTTCAGATGACTCTTTACTTTATCCACACCCAGAATGAATTTAAAATTTAGAATAATTCCAGGCCTTGTGGATACCTGATACTGATGCATGTTTAGGTGCTCTTTTCTTACTAAGAAATACCATTTAAAGGGAAAGTATAGTGTACTATTAGTGAATATATACCTTGCGTTATTCCTGCAGTTTTTACCTTGAGATGATGTTTAATGTAGTGATTACATGCTTGTTCTAGGCATTGTATTACGTATAAAGATGACCACTAGAGGGAGCTCAGTGTCTGTCTCAGCCCCTTTCAGGATTATTGCTTAACCACTTAAAGCAGGATTCCACCCTAAAGTGGAACTTCCGCTTTTCGGAAACCTCCCCCCCTCAGGTGTCACATTTGGCACCTTTCAGGGGGGAGGGGGGTAGGGACAGGCATCTGCACCCACTTCCGGGCATAAACTCCCACGGGAGTTTACGCCACTTCCTGTCCTGGCGCGCTGTCTGCCGGGACACACACGTGTCCCGGCAGACAGCGCTGACGATTCTCATTGCGCCGAGCGACTCGCGCATGCGCAGTAGGGAACCGGGAAGTGAAGCTGCAAAGGTGACACTTCCTGATTCCCTCACTGAGAATGGCGCCGGCAGCAGCAGAGAGCCGAGCGATGGATTGGCCTCTGCTGCTGACATCGCTGGAACCTGTGACAGGTAAGTGTCCATTTATTAAAAGTCAGCAGCTGCAGTATTTGTAGCTGCTGGCTTTTAAATATTTTTTTTTTCAGGTACAGTCCCGCTTTAAACCCCGGACCAATTTGCAGCCAAAGGACCAGGCCCCTTTTTGCGATTCGGCACTGCATCGCTTTAACTGACAATTGCGCAGTCGTGCGACGTGGCTCCCAAACAAAATTGACGTCCTTTTTTCCCCACACATAGAGATTTCTTTTGGTGGTATTTGATCGCCCCTGCGGTTTTATTTTTTGCGCTATAAACAAAAAAAAGTACGACAATTTTGAAAAAAAAACGCATTATTTTTTACTTTTTGCTATAATAAATATCCCCCAAAAATATATAAAAAAAAATTTTTTGTCCTCAGTTTAGGCCGATACGTATTCTTCTACATATTTTTGGTAAAAAAAAATCGCAGATTGGTTTACGCAAAAGTTATAGCGTTTACAAAATAGGGGATAGTTTTATAGCAATTTTATTAATATTTTCTTTTTTTTACTAGTAATGGCGGTGATCAGCGATTTTTATTGTGACTGCGACATTATGGCGGACACATCGGACATTTTTGACACATTTTTGGGACCATTGTCATTTATACAGCAATTGGTGCTATTTAAATGCACTGATTCCTGTGTAAATGACACTGGCAGTGAAGGGGTTAACCACTAGGTGGCGGTGTAGGGGTTATATGTACCTAGAGGCGTGTTTCTAACTGTAGGGGGGGCGTGGCTGTCAGCTAGTGAATGCTGATCTCTGCTCCAATCACAGGGAGCAGAGATCGGCGTCACTAGTTGTTAGGCAGAACGGGGAGATGCTGTTTATTTCCGCATCTCCCCGTTCAGCCTTCCCGTGAGACGATCGCGGGTATCCCCGCGGCGCTCGAGTCCGCGGGACTCGCGAGACCGGACTCACGGGGGTCCCGACCGGCGCACGCTCGATGGCACGGCGGCATCTTAAAGGGGACGTACCTGTACGCCCTTATGCCTGTCCGTGCCATTCTGTCGATGTACATCGTCGTGCGCCGGTCGGGAAGCGATTAAAGCGAAGTTCAGCTTAAAAAAAATTTTTTTTAAGTTAGCAGCTACAAATACTGCAGCTGCTGACTTTTAATAATAGGACACTCCTCTGTCCCAGGGTCCAGCGATGCGCCGCTCATCTCCCCCTCCTCTCTGCGGCGCCGGCATTGTTACTGTGGGCGCCCGGCTGTGGCTTCAAGCCGGGCACCCACTGCGCATGCGCGAGCCGCGCAGCGGGCCGTGACTGGCTGGGTAATCACCTGGGACCTGTGACGTATCCCAGATGATTGCCGAGAGGGAGGGAGGAGAGGTGATCTCCAGGAGGAAGTGGGAGCTGGGACCCTCCCCCCCCCAAAAAAATGACATGTCAAATGTGGCATATCAGGGGGTCACCTTCCCTTAAAGCGGAAGTTCCATTTTTGGGTGGAACTCTGCTTTAACAGCTGTTGAGATTTCAGCCACAGGGGAGTGCGTTGCTTTTAATGAGTTGGGCAGCACCTGTTTTACATTATTGGAAGGAGCAGAAGCATTGCAAAGGGCTCTTTCACACGGGGCGGATCAGTGCAGATCCGCCCCGTGGATAGCCGCTTGCTCAGCGGGGATCGCCGGAGCGCCGCTCTCCCCTATGGGGGATCGGGTGACAACGGACCGTAGAGTCCGTCGTCACCCGATCCGCTCTGCAGACGGAGGAAAAAATAGGGTTTTCCTCCGTCTGCAGAAACGGAGCAGAGCGGGCACGGACGAGAGCGGGTGTCAGCTGATGCTCATCCGCTGACACCCGCTATCCCATAGGGATACCTGTATGTCCGTTTTTCATCCGAAAACGGAAGGATGAAAAACGGACATACGGTCCGTCCGTGTGAAAGAGCCCAAAGCAAGGAGAGCCTGGGTGAATATTGAGTATGGGTGAGATATCAATTAACCACTTAAGGCCCGGAAGGATTTGCCCCCTTAATGACAAGGCCATTTTTTGCTATACGGCACTACGTCGCTTTTACTGACAATTGCGCGGTCGTGCGACGCTGTACCCAAACAAAATTGATGTCCTTTTTTTTTCCCCCACAATAGAGCTTTCTTTTGGTTTCTTTTTTGCTTTTTTTGGCACAAGCACAGGTCAGGGTAGTTGAAAGGAGCTTCAGGAGTCACCTAAAGGGGTGTTCCAGCAGTAAAACATTTTTTTTTTAAAAGTCAGCAGCTACAAACACTGTAGCTGCTGACTTTTAATAAGGACGCTTACCTGTCCAGGGTGCCCGCAATGTCGCCCCCCCCCCAAGGCCGATACGTCCCTCGGATGGGGTGCCGGCGCCACCATCCTCACTAAGGGAAACCGGCAGTGGAGCCTTGTGGCTTCACTGCCCGCTTCCCAATGCGCATGCGCGAGTCCCCCGGCGATTTGTGAATGGGCGGCTGTCTTCTGTGACACACACAGGCCCCAGAAGACACTGCGCCCAAATTTTCCAGAAAACAACGCGAGGAGGAGAAGACTGAAGATCACCGCGGAATAGGAAGTGGCAGATTAGGATGATCTGCCTAGCAACAGGCATTTCTGGTAAGTAAAACATTTTTTTTTTCAAATGTTTTTTAATGTATTTAAAGGAGCGTTTTTATGTATTTTTTTTTTTTTTTTTTTTTAGGGTGGACCACACTACCAAAAAACACCTTAATTTTACCATCCCCGTTAATTCCTTGCATTTCGCTAAGATGTTAAAATTTTGCCCAAATCTGCCATTTTTGGGTAAATTAACAATATCAAGTTTACTCATCCATGATGAGCTGATATGGTGTTTCTGTTTGAGTATATGGTTACAAAGTAAGAAAAAGATTGTAAAACTATAGATCACATTGATAAGACAATGTACACTGGACTGATCTAATATGTACAGTATATCTAAAACAATGACCACTTCCGTCGTTATACATCGGTATTTGAAGAGGAATATCGTTGTTATGGCAGCAGCTAGCTGCCATAACCCCAGTATCCTCTTCTTCAGCGGGCGGTCCGCTTCAAGATAAAAGTAGTACACCATATGGAAGCATTCTTATTTTACATACCACCCGGATGAGAGTTCCCAAGCGGATAAACTGGACTCCAAAGGATCCAGGAGCTCCAAAGATGAATCCAGGAATGTTATGGATGGCCACCAAATGAACCTCTGATGGAAGGAGAACCAAAGCTGGATCTTGAATGTCGAAAGACTGGCTGGACAGCTGGGGAACTCTCATCTGGGTGGTATGTAAATAACGAATACTTCTATATGGTGTAGGTCAAAAAAGTAAGTTTTTTTATTACTAAAAAACAGCATACAGCGTTAAAAAACGTTGATCACAAGTTAAAATTCAGGGCAATGTGAGGAGCAATAAGCCTAAGCTGATGCGTTTCGACCAAAGAGGCCTTCAACTGGGACTTGCCCCAGTTCATATTTGGAGGTCCTGGATCCTTTGGAGTCCACCTGTTCTGGTAAGAGTACATAAACTTCTCCCTTTTGTTGAAGATGTACCATCCTTGATGTTTTTCTTGCCGGACAGTGCCAGCATATTCCATCTTTGATTCATCATTATTTGGTGGTTGATGCACAGGCCTTCTTCAATAGATTTCCTCATCTATTGGACTTACATTTTTTTCTTCTATACATGTCACCTTCGTATATATTTGATTTCTGTCCGGTTTCACTTATATATCAATATATGTGTTAGCGCTACAATATCCACTATTCAAAATCAAATACTGAATTTAAAAAAAGAAATTTAGTGATATATTATTAAAATAAAAATCTTCATTCATTTGTGTATTATATATTTGCCTGGAGGTCCATGTTAAGCATAATACATTTGGTTCAAGTACAGCTGGTACATTGGATCCATTATTTACCATGAAGGTGTCAGGTGTTAGCAGGGGTCAAGTCCCGGGGAAAAAAGTGTGGGAACTCCCACCCAAGATCCACTCCCCCACCCAAAAAAATAAAAAATGATACGCTCATATGCACGAACGCTTCAAAAGTGGTATTTTTCATCCAGTTTTCGTATTGTGTGTATGAAGCTTAACTGTTCATAAAAAAACAATCCTCAATAAACATAAATACGGTAATTCTCTGAATAATCAGCATTCATACAATTGTGCTTCCATGCAAATGTGAACATCACGTTCTGATCTTTATTGGGGAATGTTATTTTGTATATAGAGTGTTTATGTGGTGAGTTTACACTTTTCATTGAACAGAGTTTGGATAACACAGGGTTAAACGGAAAGGTCATAAATGAACTGCACATTATCTGGACAGAATGCTTGGGGAGATAGTGATGTGTTCCTGCTTAGGAGTTGTATGTTAGCTTGGGGGGGCTGCAAACTCTGCAGGGCTCCAACACACATTCGCTGCTATTCCAACCCTTCACATATTTCCACATAAACTTCCCTCCTGGCATTAAACTTTGCCAGGTATTGTGCTCAGCTTACCACCCCAAACTGATGTTCCTCCCTCAGCTCACCTCTCTCCATGCATGTCCTGTGAGCAGAATAGCTGTGCTCCTCCTCTGGGTTCTCTCATCATATGGCACTGAAGATAGGAAGATAGAGGAGGGGGGATTCAGCGGGACACACAGAGCGAGTATGCAGGAGACTGGGGGGGGTTGAGGAGACAGAAAATCAGGAGGTGCCGGCGGGGAGGAGCGCATCACGAGAGGTCTGACTAAATACAATCTCTTAGCAGCAGGGACCTGATCTACCTGTCAGCTAGCTGTGATTGACAGGTAGATCGAAGCGGAAGCTGTCATGGGGCCCCCTACTGGCAATGCCTGAATGGTCAGGTGTGCGGCACTTACTATTGCGAACGTTGTCGGCAGCTGCTGGTGTAGCACCTGCCACGCAGCTCGCATACTTCAAAGTCTTGCAGGACACGGCTGCTAACGGGAACTGAGTTCCTGTCATGGAAAAAGTACTCCGTTCCCATGCGTTCCCGCAGGACTTGAGCCCTGGGTGTTAGCAGGATTCTCAACTAATACAGCATAGATCCTAAGAAAAGTGTATATGTAAAGGAAAATATATTAGGTTAGGGCCTTCCAGTAATCTGTGGACTGGTACATATATAAGAGTTCTATTCTATTTGAGGGATTCCCTTTAAGTGGTTAAATAAGCATAAAAAAAATGGTGTTCTGAATCCAATATTTACATAGTTACATAGTTAGCTAGGCTGAAAAAAGACACAAGTCCATCCAGTTCAACCATTTAAAAAATAAAAAAATAATAAAAAATAAATAAAGAATATCGTACAATCCAATATACCCAATTCTATACCCACAGTTGATCCAGAGGAAGGCATATTTATCATCAACATCGCTGGTATTACCAGGTTTTTCAATGAATGCAATAATTAGGAAAAAAAAGTGAAAATATGTACCGTAAGTCAACGTTTTCCAGTATTGGGGGGGTCAATATTTCTTTATGTAATATGATTAGATTAAAATAATCTGAAGAATCAGTCTCACTTTTATAGAACACTAAAAGATATGATGATGACAGCTCAGAGGGTTTATATTCAGTTTTGCATCACCCAGAGGATAAAATCCCCAAACACTCGGACGGATTCATTAATTGTCATCTATTGTCAGTGGACTGATTAGTTGATGTCAGGTTTACACTGGAGCTAAGGAACGTGTTGTTGAGATTTGGAAATTGCACGTTTTATACTATACAGTGCCTTGAAAAAGTATTCACACCCCTTGAAAGTTTCCACATTTTGTCATGTTACAACCAAAAACGTAAATGTATTTTATTGGGATTTTATGTGATGGACCAACACAAAGTGGCACATAATTGGGAAGTGGAAGGAAAATTATAAATGGTAATGAGTCAATACTTTGTAGAACCTCCTTTCGCTGCAATTACAGCTACAAGTCTTTTTGGGGATGTTTCTACCAGCTTTGCACATCCAGAGAGTGACATTTTTGCCCATTTTTCTTTGCAAAATATCTCAAGCTCTGTCAGATTGGATGGAGAGCGTCTGTGAACAGCAATTTTCAAGTCTTGTCACAGATTCTCTATTGGATTTAGGTCTGGATTTAGACTAGGCCATTCTAACACATGAATATGCTTTGATCTAAGGCAGGGTTTCTCAACCAGGGTTCCGTGGAATCCAAGGGTTCCTCCAATGGTTGCTAGGGGTTCCTGGAGCAATGACCAATTTTTGCCTCTCGGATAAGTTCCCAGTGGCACCAATGATCTTTTTAGCTATCTGTAGGGGTGAAATTCTTCCCCAAGACCACAGATGTAAGGAGCACTCTTCCACTGACATTACACCAATGTATCGTGAGTTGTAGATATAGCCATTTTTAACAGGGGTTCCCTGAGGTCAAAAGGTTATTTCAAGGGTTCCTCCGTGTTGGAAAGGTTGAGAAAGTCTGATCTAAACCATTCCATTGTAGCTCTGGCTGTATGTTTAGGGTCGTTGTCCTGCTGGCTGACCAGCTTCCCGGTCCCTGCTGAAGAAAAGCATCCCCACAACTGGATGCTGCCACCACCACCATGTTTCACGGTGCGGATGGTGTGTTCAGGGTGATGTGCAGTGTTAGTTTTCAGCCACACATAGCATTTTGTTTTTAGGCCAAAAAGTTAAATTTTGGTCTCTGACCAGAGCACCTTCTTCCACATGTTTTCTGTGTCCCCCACATGGCTTTTCACAAACTGCAAACAGGACTTTTTATGGCTTTCTTTCAACAATGGCTTTCTTCTTGTAACTCTTCCATAAAGGTCAGATTTGTGGAGAGCACGACTAAAGCCCCATACACACGGTCGGATTTTCGCATGGATTCTGTCCGATCGGACAATGTTGTTGAAAAATCAGACCGTGTGTATGCACCATCGGACAGTGTACGTCGGATTGTCCGACGGACAAAGTCCTATCTCCTGCTGGATAGATTTTCCGACAACACGGTCCGATCACACCAAATCCGATCGTGTGTATGGTAGTCCGACCGGACAAAGTGCTACGCATGCTCAGATCACATTACAAGACCAAAGCTATTGGCTACTAGCCTCTACGTAGTCCCGTCGTAGGCAACAAACGTCACCACGTTCAGAATGATCGGATTTTCCGACAACTTTGTCCGACCGTGTGTACGCAAAACCAACATCAGACAAAGTATGACGGACTTGGTCTGACGGACCTGGTCCTCGGATAATCCGTGCGTGTGTATGGGGCTTTATAGTTGTCCTGTGGACAGATTCTCCTACCTGAGCTGTGGATCTCTGCAGCTCCTCCAAATTTACCATCTCTTGGCTGCTTCTCTGATTAATGCTCTCCTTCCCCGGCCTGTCAGTTTAGGTGGACGGTCACGTCTTGGTAGGTTTGCAGTTTGTTCATTAAGGTTCTCTAACAAACCTCTGAGGGCTTCACAGAACAGCTGTTTTTATACCAGTGGCAGCTGGTGCTCAAAATTTTTTGGGGGGGCGTAAACGAACAAAAAAATACTGTAAAAAACATAATTTTCAGCCACTGTGCCCATCAAATGCAGACACTGTGTCCCACCAAATGCAGCCACTGTGTCCCACCAAATGCAGCCACTGTGCCCACCAAATGCAGTCCCTGTGCCCATCAAATGCAGCCACTTGTGCCCCATAAAATGCAGCCACTGTGCCCTTAAAATGCCGCCACGGTGCCCATCATATGCAGCCACTTGTGCCCATCATATGTAGCCACTTGTGCCCCATCAAATGCAGCCACTTGTGCCCGTCAAATACAGCCACTTGTGCCTATTAAATGCAGCCACTTGTGCCTATCAATTGCAGCCACTGTGCTCATCAAATGCAGCCACTGTGCCTGTCAAATGCCACCACTGTGCCCCATCAAATGCAGCCACTTGTGCCCATCAAATGCTGCCACTGTGCCCATCAAATGCAGCCACTTGTGCCCGTCAAATGCCACTACTGTGCCCATCAAAGGCAGCAACTGTGCCCCCCCCACGCCCGCTCATTTGCTGACTGCCCGGCACTTACCCCACCTTGGTTGGGGATCAGGCAGCGGGTGATGCGGCGAGCTGTGGAATGGTGGGATGAGCAGCGGATCAGGCAGCTCCTGTGTCCTCCATTTGTCTCCTGTTCCTTCTGCTATGCATCCAATCCGAGTGCCTGTGCCAACAGCCAATCAGGTGACAGGATATTAGACCCGCACCTCCTGATTGGCTGAGAGGCGGTTCAGTGTTAGAAAAGTGAATATTCATTCGCTTTTCTAACACACCTGGGTGGGCTCCGAGCGCAATGCTTTGCGCTCCGAGGCCACCTTTTTTGAAGCCTATTAGAGCAACAATGTACACAGATTACAATTTATATAATTTTTTTTTTTTTTTACACAAATACAGCTTTCTTTTGGTGGTAATTAATCGCTTCAATACTGGCCACTTTTACCCCTTTCCGGCCCAGGCCAATTTCCAGCTTTCGGGCGCTGTCACTCTGTGAATGACAATTGCGCAGTCATGCAACGCTGTACCCAAATGATTTTTATCACATAAATAGAGCTCTCTTTTGGTAGTATTTAATGGTTTGATTGTTATTTTTTGCACCAAAAAAAAAAAAACATTTTGAAAATCTTTTTCATAGTTTCTGTCAGCAAATTTTGTAAAAAAGTAATTTTTCCCCTTCACTGATGTGTGTTGATGAGGCTGCACTAATGGGCACTGATAGGCAGCACTGATGGGCACTGATAGGGGGCACTGATAGGTGGCACTGATGGGCACTGATAGGGGCACTGATAGGTGGCACTGATGGGCACAGATAGACGGCACTTATGGGCAATGATAGGTGGCACAGATAGGTGGCACTGATGGGCACTGAAAGGCGGAATGACTTGCTGATTGGCACAGATTGGCTTCACTGATGGGCACAAATTGGCAATACAGATAGGCCCACATTGGCAACACAAATTTAGGGGCGGAGCCACGCTAGGGACATTATTCCATGGCCATATTGAATGGGGATTGCTGTGTGGTGAAATTGGCGCAAAACGCTGTTGTTAGCACATTCATTTATTTTATATTGTGAGTGTTTTTAACCTTTTTTTTTTTTTTAAATATTACATTTTTATACAAAGAGCACTATTGGTTTTCTTTTTTCGTTCTATATGCCCAATATCTGTATGAGCGGTGTGTGAAGTGGAGCAAAACAGAGTGTGGACAACCAGGTTCCTGCAACCACAGACACACTGTGGGCCTCTGCCGGGCATTTGAGACCAGTGGGACGTCTGTGCACTTGCCAGGTCTTCCTTTTATGATGGCGGCAACAGGAGCAGAGCGCAGGAAAGGGAACTTCACTTGCAAGAAGACAGCACTTATCTCCATGGACTAGTAAGTATATATATTTTTTATTTTATACAAGGGCAAGTTATAGGAATTTTTTATTTTATTTAAAATGCTAAGGTGGGTTCTTCTTTTATTTGGATTCCCATGAAATGTAAAGTTACTCCAAAGGAGCATAGCGTTTTTTTCAAAGTGTCTTCTGGCCAGTCAGGTACCATTATGGGGCCTTCCTTCTTCCCTTCAGCAGTGGGGCTGGTTGACCCCTACTGCAGCACAGAACATTGTGACGCGTAAGTGACTTTTTGTGCAGCAGAACTCTAAACCGTGGCTGGTGTGATGATGTCCCCGCAGGGGCAGGTCCTTGACAGCCCGTGCTCAACGGGAGTGGGTTGAAAGATGTTGGCTATCACTCAACGCAGAAAACTGGTGACATCAGGTGGTGGGAAAGAATTACTGAGGGGCACAAATGTCCTTGGATTTTTAAAACAACTAGACTCAGTTTTTGCATAAACTAGAGAAGGGTGTGGTTTTAAAATCGGCCACCTCGGTCACTTGGGCAAGAGGCTCTTAAAGCGGAGGTTCACACAAAAATGGAACCTCCACTTTTCGGAACCTACGGTGTCACATTTGGCACCTTTCAGGGGGGGAGGAGGGTGCAGATACCTGTCTAAGACAGGTATTTGCACCCACTTCCTGGCATAGACTCCCACGGGAGTCTACGCCTCTTCCCATCCCCCCACGCTGTCTGCTGGGACACACACAAGTCCCAGGAGATAGCGGGGACCAGTTAGGATGTGCAGCGTGACTCGCGGAGGCGCGGTAGGGAACTGGGAAGTGAAGCGGCAACGCTTCACTTCCTGATTCCCTCACGGATGATTGCGGTGGCAGCTGCCAAGAGCTGAGCGATTGATAGGCTTCGGCTGCTGGCATCGCTGGACCCTGGGACAGGTAAGTGTCCATTTATTAAAAGTCAGCAGTTGCAGTATTTGTAGCTGCTGGCTTTTAATATTTTTTTTTTAGGTGGACCTCCTCCAAATGTTGGATGTGAGCTTGTTGGTGGAAAGTCCGACCGTGTGTATGCTCCATCGAACATTTGTTGTCGGACTTTCCGCCAACAAATGTTGGCTAGCATGCTCTCAAATCTTTCGCCAACAAATGTTTGTTCATCAGACAAAAGTCCAAAGTACAAACACGCATGCTCGGAATCACACATCACTATTGAACTTCCTTTTTATCGGCTCGCCGTACGTCTTGTATGCCACTACATTCGCAATTGTTGGCCAACATTTGTGTGACCGCGTGTGTGCAAGACAAGTTGGAGCCAACAACCTTCAAACAAAATTCCACGGTTTTGTTATCGGAAAGTATAAGTCTGAAAACCGAGCGACCAGGGGGCTGTCAGTCACCGCTCTCTGCTCTACCACATCCTCCCCCCCCCCGCGCGCTCCTGGAGTGCTGGACTGTGAAGGGGGAGGGAGCAGCTCGCTGAGAGGCTGAGTCAGGTGCCGGTTCAGGGTCGTGGGCTGATCCTGACCATATTGTCACGATCTTGCCCCAGTCTGGACCAGCTCTATGATGTCAGCCGACAGCAGGCCTCACCCTATCTGCTTAAAACGAGTCTTTTGGCTGTACTTCTCCTTTTAAGCCCCACCTCTTGTACATATACGTCGGAAATTTGAAGAGGGATATCTCGGTAACGGCAGCAGCTGCTGCCACAACCGAGATATCCATCTTTACAGGAGGCGGTTCTGTTTACAATAATGGTGGTCTCTGCGGCGGGTTCGCCGCGAGATCACCGTTATCGGTGGTGGGAGAGGGGCCACCCCCCCTCCCGCCGCTCTCCCGCGCCTTCCGCCGCTTACCGAAGCCGTTGGCAGCGGCGGAGGCGATCGTGTCCTGCAGTGTGATGGGTATGGAGGCTAGTGAGGCTAAGATGTCCCCCACTTCCGCCCATACGTCTTAAAGGAACATTTTTTTCAATGTCATTTTTTCAAATGACTTTTTTTTTCTTTTATTGCATTTAAGTCCAAATATGAGATCTGAGGACTTTTTGACCCCAGATCTCATATTTAAGAGGACCTTTCATGCTTTTTTCTATTACAAGGGATGTTTACATTCCTTGTAATACGAATAAAAGTAATCCATTTTTTTTTTTTTAAACAGTGTAAAAATGAATAAATTCAAGTAAAATAAATAAGAAAAAAAACTTTAAACATCCCGTCCCGACGAGCTTGCGCGCAGAAGCGAACGCATACGTGAGTAGCGCCCGCATATGAAAACGGTAGTCAAACCACACATGTGAGGTATCGCCGCGATCGGTAGAGCGAGAACAATAATTCTAGCCATAGACCTCCTCTGTAACTCAAAAGATGCAACCTGTAGAATTTTTTAAATGTCGCTTATGGAGATTTTTGAGGGTAAAAGTTTGACGCCATTCCACGAGCGGGCGCAATTTTGAAGCATGACATGTTGGGTATCAATTTACTCGGCGTAACATTATCTTTAACAATATAAAAAAATTGGGCTAATTTTACTGTTGTCTTATTTTTTTATTCAGAAAAGTGATTTTTTTTTCCCCAAAAAAGTGCACTTGTAAGACGGCTGCGCAAATACGGTGTGAAAAAAAGTATTGCAATGACCGCCATTTTATTCTCTAGAAAAAAAAAAAACAATATATAATGTTTGGGGGTTCTAAGTAATTTTCTAGCAAAAAAACATGAGTCTGAAAAACAGGCTTGGTCCTTAAAGTGGAAGTAAACCCTCCTATCGCTTTCAGCCAAGGAAGCTGCCATCTAGGCCTCCGTTTAATCTTTAACTGCCATGAAGCTGCACATGTGATCAGTTATGACACCAGCCATTGGATGGTTTGACAGTTTGGTTGAGAGTACAACCAATGTGACAGTTAGCTTTTCCGGCATGCCAGGAATGTAACTGTTTTTTCAAACTGTTAAATCGATGGGTTTACTTCTGCTTTAAGTGGTTAAGTCTGGTCTGGGTTGGAATGGGATTACCACTTACATGGATATGGACGTGGTTCAACCAATTCTATTACCTCTGTCATGTTTTACTGCCACCTCTCTTCCATATTAGGAAGATTTTCTCTCACTTGTCGGGGGACAACGGTGTAAGAAATTAGGGAAACTCTTCAGATAGCATTACAAACATGACATCCATTTTAACAAGTTATCCAACACTAAAATCAATCTTTAAAGTGGAGTTCCACCCACTTTTACAACTCTTCAGCATCCCTCACTAAACTGTGCACTGTAAACAAATTGGATATTTTTGTTATTTTTTTTCAGCACAGACTGTATATCTGCTGTATTCATTTTTCACTTCCTCCTCCCTGGCCGCGGCCCATCGCATCATTTCCTGTTTGCAATGCCTCCTGGGAAGGGGCAGCAACTTCCTCTCAAACTGCCGTTGCTATGGAAACCTGACCTGAAACCTATTACACTGCTTATGCTGCACTGAGCATGTACGAGATCTGCAAGGATGAGATCCAAGAAGAAATACAGTCTGGCTTCAGATGCCCACACTTAAGATGGCCACGGCCTGCTGCAAGTTTATAAAATAACAAACTACTGCTAAAAACTAACAAAACAGACCTTAGTTTACAGACTAACGTTACTAAAATACATTAAGCTTGTGTATTATAGGGGTATTTTTATTTAAAAAGTATAATTTTGTCCGGAACACCGCTTTAAGTACTTGCTAAGGCTTCTGCAAGAACAAAGCAGGATCCTACATTTTATATTTTCATAGTGTGCTCAACATTTTTTAAGATGTACTCTTGCAGTCAAATGAAGAAAACAAACACATATTCATATCTGCGTAAATCAATAGTTGTTTTATATGTCTATTGCTTTTGTTTTAATTAAAGTCTGAGTACATTGAAGACCTTTTGACCTTTATATATGCAGTAAAGAATCACAATCGTTTATATAAGGACTCTTTTCCATTAGCTGGTAGGTAGTTATTCTAAAGACAGGAACATTTCTTAATAACACTTCTAATCTCTTGATTCCTCAAGCTGTAGATTAGAGGGTTGACTAGGGGTGTAACCAGGGTGTAGAGCAAAGATAGACCCTTGTTTATATTTAAGGAACTTTTGTTTGGTGGAAAAAAGTATATAGATCCTAAGGTTCCGTAGTAAAGACACACAACGGTGAGGTGGGAACTACAAGTGGAAAAGGCCTTCTGTCTTCCAGTGGTGGATGGGATCTTCAGGATGGTGTGAAGGATGGTGATATAGGTGGTTGTGATGAACACAAATGGACAAACAACAAGAGAAAAACATAAGACAGAAGTCACCAACTCAACAGAAGGGTTTTCCGAACATGAAAGTTTTACCACAGGAGAGATGTCACAGAAGAAATGATTGATCGTGTCTGGACCGCAGAATTCTAGACTGTCCAATAAAACATATAGTATGAAGGACAATGTGAAGCCCACTAACCAGCAAGAACTGACTATTTGGACCTGATGTCCAAAGGTCATGATGGTAGCATAATGTAATGGTTTACATATGGCCACATATCGATCAAAGGACATTGAAGCCAACAGTAAACACTGGGCCATCGTAGGAAAAGCTAATAAAAAGAACTGGAAAATACATCGGGCAATGGAAACCTTCCCACCGCCCACCAGTATCAACCACAGCATGTTGGGCACAATGTTACTGGTGAAGATGATTTCAGACAAAGACAGCTGACTGATGAAGATATACATTGGAGAGTGAAGACTCCGAATTAACACAACCAACACAACTACAAGGGCATTGCTGGTTAAGGCCATAATGTGAATGATCAGAAAGATGGTAAAAACTAGAACTTTAAAGTCTTGAAGGTCTCCGAATCCCAGGAGTACAAATTCTGTGAGCAATAATGTTTGGTTCCTTTTGACCATTGTGTGGACACCATGACAAAAATATCTGACAATGTGATAAAATAAGGTTAAAAAATGTGTGTGTGCTTAGAAATTTCTGACAAACGTTATTTGAGACAGAGAGAGAGCGCGGGAGAAAAGAAAGAAAAAAGATCCCCTATGGGTTGGACTTTTAAGGCATAAAGATTTTTAACCCCAGATTGAAAACTAAGTAGTGTAAATTGAAAAATGTTTATTACAAAAAATTGATATATAGAATATTGACATACATAAAAATATATATAAAAGTAAAAAAGAATTGGAATGTTCAAACAGTACTAAATTTGCAAGGTACAAAGTATGAATGTATTTCATGAAAATTATCTCACACCCGACGCGTTTCGGAGATTGGTAATTTCCTCCTTCTTCAGAGGTGAGAGTATAACAACATTCCTATTGTATATAAAGAATATCAAAGTAAGACAATATATCAAAATGTAAATTCCTATACATATAGTAAAAATTACAAAATCGAAAAGATTTGTTTGGACACAAAAAGAATGGAACAGGGACTCACTGTGAATCAGAGTACCGTGTACAGGAGCATTTCAATTTGATCTAAAAACAACGGCTGGGAGGAGGAGCTCCTTCACCTTATGTTCTCCTAGATGATAATGTTTGACAGGGAACGAATACCCGTCAAAAAAAGGGAGGAGGAGCCAGGCATCCAAAAAGGTAGAAGATGCCACAGATTGCTCCAATTGTTGGAATTATTACATACCGTATATACTCGAGTATAAGCCGAGTTTTTCAGCACATTTTTTTGCGCTGAAAGTGCCCCCCTCGGCTTATACTCGAGTCAAGCACTTTTCTGCAGCAAAAAAAAAAAATTCCGACCTGACTTTTGGGCCCCGTATCTCGGGGCCACTTGGGTCTAGGAATCCCAAATTTGGTGTGCCAACCCAGTGGACCTAGCACTATAACATATCCAGATACAGGGCCCCAAAGTCGGTTCGGAAAATGTCATTCTCTGCTGCAGAAAAGTGCTTGACATTTTCTGACCCGAATTTGGGGCCCCATATCTCGGGGACACTTGGAGCTAGGAACCCCAAATTTGGCATTCAAACCCAGTTGAACTAGCACTACAACATATCCAAAGATGGGGTTCCTAGCACTAAGTGGCCCCGAGATACAGGGCCCCAAAGTCGGTTCAGAAAATGTCATTCTCTGCTGCAGAAAAGTGCTTGAGATTTTCTGACCCGAATTTGGGGCCCCATATCTCAGGGACACTTGGTGCTAGGAACCCCAAATGTTGTATTCCAACCCAGTGGAATTAGCAGTACAACATATCCAAAGATGGGGTTCCTAGCACTAAGTGACCCCGAGATACAGGGCCCCAAATCGGTCAACTGTGTCCATCTGCATGGGCACAGTGAGGCTGCAAATGGGCATCGTTGACCCTCTTGTCCACTTACAGTAGCTGCGCATTTCTCACCCTAGGCTTATACTCGAGTCAATAAGTTTTCCCAGTTTGTTGTGGTAAAATTAGGTGCCTCGGCTTATAATCGGGTCGGCCTATACTCGAGTATATACGGTATATCGCGGTGAGAAAATGTGGGAGGACACCAAGAAGGCACACTGGGGTCGGATAATGGTGTGAGAACCCTATTAGAATGAAACACATATAGGCGTATATAAGTTTATCGATTACCATAACAGGGAAAATTCCTATTGAGAGATAGGTCATGCATTCATAACCTGTTTTTAGTACCTGTTGGTGTATCTTGGTTGGCTGCACCGCTGATCCTAAAATCTTTTTGCTGTACAGTTAGTGCTTCAACCAATGGCTCTAAGAGAGAGAACAACCAAAAATGTCTATAATGGTAGGTTATTCCCAAAAGGAGTTACCCCCCCCCCCAAAATGCATGTGTCAATACGCATATAGAAGCATTGCTGCACATTTGTGTTTTTTTTATTTTTATTTATTTTTTAGAATATATCCTATATCCATACACATATAAAAGTATTGTCGCGCAGAGAGAGAGCGCGAGGAAGAAACCCACATACATTTTCTTTCATCTACAACTTGGCTCGCTAAAACACATTTTATTAAAATTACATTTTGCATTCATTTTTAAATTGCATAATTGTGAAATCGCAGAAAACATACCATATGTCATTTCCAGGTGAGATCAGGCTCCACATTCCATAGCTACATCTCAGGTGCTGGTTCAAACCAATCAATTGTACCAGGAACAGGAACATCGCTCATGAGGGTGCAAAATAATATTCTTCCTATAATAAGATATCCAACAGGAACAAGTACTATTCTGATACGTCATGCACTAGGCACAGCACTCAAAAAACTTCCAATGTAACTTAACATACACTATATTACCAAATGTATTGGGACGCCTGCCTTTACACCAGGGGTCTCAAACTGGCGGCCCTCCAGCTGTTGCGAAACTGCAAGCCCCATGAGGCATTGCAAGGCTGACAGTTACAAGCATGACTTCATCAGGCAGAGGCATAATGGGACTTGTAGTTCCGCAACAGCTGGAGGGACGCCAGTTTGAGACCCCCTGCTTTACACCCACATGAACTTTAATGGCATCCCAACTGAAAATAAGTGAGAAACCTTGTGAGCTGCTATTAAAACTCCCCACATAACATGTGATAAAACAATACTATATTCCAAATCGTGCGGCGTTAAATAAAATCATACAAGTGTATATCACAAATTAACCAACAGTACAAAATTCAGTGCAGTAGAAAACAAATAATTTTTGTGCAATAAATTATCATATGTTCATTGTGTCCATGGGTCATCCTTGTAGCTTGTCTCCTTAAAGCGGAGCGCCACCCGTTTTTAAACCCTATAAAAAAAAAAAAAAAAAGTACTCACCTTCCTCGATCCGAAACGGCAGGTTTTTTTAACTTACCTTTAGCTGTTCTTCTTCTTGGCATCCATCGCTTCCTGATTCTTGGTCCCTCGGATATGGGCGGGGATATTACGGCTATTACGTAATATCCCCTAGCCCGCACTGTCTCCTGGGAGCTTGTGTCATAGCTCCCAGGAGTCAGTGCGGCTGCCAGGCCCGAGATCGCACGAGACTTGCGGGACTTTTGACGCCGCCGCCGCCGTGATGGCAACAGGTGCATGCGCGAGATTTCAATGAATGGGCGTCAGTGAAATCCAGGAAGAGAACGCCTGGAGATTTCACTCGCCCACAGCCAAGATGGAGAACCGCAACAGGTTCTTTCTAATGTCATATTTTACTAGAAAAAACGAAAGGCACAACTCCTACAACCTGGACTGGTGAGTAATTAAATGCCAAAATATACTGTTTATTAAGGGCTTTTTAAAAAAAAAAAACGCTAGGGGCAGTGGAGCCCCGCTTTAAGTAAAAAAAAAACAAAAACCCACTTGTGTTTGTGACAAAATAATAACAGTAGGGCAGTCTCTTTATACACATCCACCTCCATGCCTTTCATATGGTTCCTGTGCTCCCTCCACCAGATGTGCCACCAGATGTGCCCTCTGTTTATATCCTAATAAATTGTGCCTTGTGTATTAATATTCCTCTGGATCTCTCCTCTTACCCCTTGGACTCTCACTTTCCCACAGCCTGCTGGCTTGCAGTGTCCTATCTGCCTGGGGGTGACGCTGCCCCCCTGAAAAATGCCGCCCAAGGCAAACGCCTTGTTTGCCTTGTGGTAGATACACCCCTGGCCTCTACCCCTACCCCCTCCACTTTTACCGCTGTACGTACACAATGTAGGAGGCTTCCAGTGAGCCACAAATATAATATTTTTTTAAGCTGGTAACTTTCCACATACCGAACCCACTGCACCAACTTGCACCTCCCTGACCTATTGAACCTCCCCCTCCAACCTTCTGTCCCTTCTCCACCAATCCTGTCTTATTCCTCTCCCCTACCCCCTTCCCCTCCACATTTACTGCCGCACTGACAAAATGTAGGAGGCTTCCATTAAGACACAAATATAATATACAGTACACTTAAATATCCTATACATTGTACTGCTGTTGATCTACTTGAATTCATGCAACACTTGTACGGGGGGTCCCCGAGTTACGAACTCGTTAGGGACTGCTCGCCTGTACGGAAGTCGGAAATGTTCGTAAGTCGGCCGCATATGCGCAGACTGACAAATACGGACATTTCCGGACATTTCCGATGTTCCGTCTAATGCCGTTCTGCGCATGCGCGGCAAATTACGGACATTTCCGGCATTTTCCGAGGCTCCGTATGGCCGTGCATGCGCAGAATGTCCGAAAGACGGCGAAAAACAGCGAAAAATGGCGGAGGGTCCCCGCAGCGCCCCGTTCGTAAGTAGGGGTTGTTCGTAGGTCGGGCGTTCGTAAGTCGGGGACCCCCTGTACTCTTGTAAACATATTTTTTTTATATATATATAAAGATGATTATACAGAAAACCAAAATGAGACTTTAGATTTTTATGTTTTTATTTTGAAGCTGTGTTGTGCGAAACAAATCAGGGGCCATGTATAAGAAAAAGTATGCTAGCAAGATTATATTTTAGTTTATATCAATCTTCTGTCATCAGGGGCGGACTGACAACTCATGGGGCCCCCGGGCAATAGGAGATTATGGGGCCCCCGGGCAATAGGAGATTATGGGGCCACACAGTATACACACACAGTATACAATCACACAGTATACACAAACATGTACACACAGTATACACAGACATGTTTCTATTGGCTGAGAAGGTACTGGAGAGGTGGGGCAGCTATAATCTCAGGATTTTTAGACCAAAAGGATGTCAGTAAGAAAGAAACAAAACACAGATTTTTACATACTGTCCCTGGTTTTACTTAGGCTGGCAACCCTGATGGGGCCCCCTAGTGGCCCGGGGCCCTCGGGCAGTGCCCGAGTGGTCGAATGGTCAGTCCGCCCCTGTCTGTCATCCATCTGTCATTTATGCAATACAACGTTACAAATACAAAAATCTAAAAATGAAAGTGATATTAAAGGCAGTTTTTAATAAAAATAACAAACTCCTGGTTTTGTAGGTATTACATAAAAAAATATAAAAAAAAATTCCACAAGATTATAGAATATGTCTTTGGGAGATTGTGCCCAAAAGAACATTTGTGAGGTCAGGTACTGGTGTTGGACGAGAAGACTTGGCCACAATTGGCAATCCAGTTCATCCCAAATGTGTTTAGTAGGGTTGAGGTCAGGGATCTGTGCGGGACACTTGAGTTCCTCCACACCAGGTTGGTCACACGCACACCATTGCGAATTTGCAATAGCAGATTTTGACCTTTGACCTATGTAATGAAGATGAACAAAGGCAGACAAAATGAAGCCTGTGTGATAACCATAGCTTCTTCTAAAGATAAAGTGGAGGAAAAAAAAGAATAGACATGAAGGGACAGGAAGTTTTGTTATTCACAGCGTCACCAGATAAAAATAATGGAAGAAGTCTGAAAAAAGAAAACGACTGCAGCCACCAGATCTTAGGAGTGGTCCACACTACCATATACAGTATTACATTTTTGTTTTTGGGTTTGGATACATTTTAACATTTATCTCAATAACGAGATAATCAACTTATACAGTGAAGTCCCAAGTTTTCCAGTAAAGGAGAAGACGATTTCTTTCATAATGTCATATTCAATACCTGCAAAAGCCGTGTCACTTTTCACAGGATGATAAATGTCTTATATCTGTTAAAGTGTTTTTATTCATTTTATGTCATCCAGAGGATAAAATCCCCATATAACAAGACGGATTAATAAGTCATGGTTTATTATCAGTAGACTGATTAGTGAATCTAATTGGAGAGCCAAAGGGATTGTTGCTGTGCCTTTGTATTCGCATATTGCAGAGACACAAGTCTTAAAGTGTATGAAAATCCTAAATACATTTTTTATTATAAGAACACATATAAAAATGGATAGATTAAGGGCAGGTATGCCTGGAAAGAGCCCACCCATCCTTAAAGGAGCAGGAACACACGTGACGCCCAGCAAAAGCACAATGGTAGTGCGTTCCTGCACCTAATTCAGACAACTGTTACAAAAAAAATTCGGAAAAAAAATTCGGAAATTCAAAATGTTGGAAATTGGAAAATTCAAACTTTCGGAAATTGGACATTTCGGAAATTGGACATTTGAAAACTGGATATTTGAAAATTGGAAAATTTCGGAAATTGGAAAATTTATGTAGACATGTGCAATTCGTTAAGTTCCGAATTTTGATAAAAAAAAAAGAATAATTTCTGAATTTTTATACTTTCGAATTTCCGAATTCCGAATTTCGAATTTCTGAAATTTCGAATTTCTGAATTTTCGAATTTCCAATTTCAGAAATTTCGGAAAATTTGGAAATTTGAAAATTTAGGAAATTGGAATATTTGAAAATTGGAATATTTGAAAATTTAGGAAATTGGAAAATTTTGGAAATTGGAAAATTTTGGAAATTGGAAAATTTATGTAGACATGTGCAATTCGTTTGGTTCCGAATTAGTTTTTTAACGAATTTTGATTAAAAAAAAAGAATAATTTCTGAATTTTTCAACTTTCGAATTTCCGAATTCCGAATTCCGAATTTCAGAAATGTCGAATTTCTGAATTTTCGAATTTCCAATTTCTGAAATTTCGGAAAATTTTGGAAATTTGAAAATTTGGGAAATTGGAATATTTGAAAATTGGAAAATTTCGGAAATTGGAATATTTGAAAATTGGAAAATTTCGGAAATTGGATGTAGACATGTGCAATTCGTTTAGTTCCGAATTTGTTTTTTAACAAATTTTGATAAAAAAAAGAATAATTTCTGAATTTTTCAACTTTTGAATTTCCGAATTCCGAATTTCGAATTTCTGAAATTTCGAATTTCTGAAATTTCAAATTTCTGAATTTTCGAATTTCCAATTTCGGAAATTGGAAAATTTTGGAAATTGGAAAATTTTGAAAATTGGAATATTTGAAAATTGGAAAATTTTGGAAATTGGAATATTTGAAAATTGGAATATTTGAAAATTGGAAAATTTCGGAAATTCGAAAATTCGAACTTTCGGAAATTGGACATTTCGGAAATTGGACATTTGAAAACTGGATATTTGAAAGTTGGAAAATGTCGGAAATTGGAAAATGTCGGAAATTGCTAAATTTCGGAAATTGCTAAATTTCGGAAATTGCTAAATTTCGGAAATTGCTAAATTTCGGAAATTTCAAAATTCAAAAATTTGTAAATTTGAAAATCCAAAAATAAGAATGAAAATCTGAACATTCAAAAGAATGAAAATCTGAAATAATAACTAACTAATAATAAATATTAAATTATAGGTGTTGAAATTTCCTTTCAAATTTGGCTGTTAGTGAACGTATTTGAACGAATTATCTAAAATAACGAATGCCGTTTCCAAACGAATGGAACGCAATGATCTAATAATAATAAATAACAATAATAATAATAAAACCTTTTTATTATTATTATTTATTATGAATTTGTTCCATTTCATTTGTTTAGATGCGGCATTCGTTATTTTGGATAATTCGTAACTTCAGATAAATTTGTATTCGTTACTTTCCCAAACAGCCAAATTTGAAAGGAAATTACAATACCTATCATTTAATAGTTAGTTATTATTAGTTAGTTATTATTTAGAATTTTACTGATTTTCTTTCTTTTTTTCAGATTTTCAAATTTTCTGATTTTTGAATTTCCGAATTCGGAAAATCTGAGAATTCGAAAATTTGTAATTCAGAAATTTGGAAATTTGGAAATTTGAAAAATTCGGAAATTCTGAATTCAAAGATTCGGAATTCGAAAATTCAGAAATTTGGAAATTTGAAAATCCCAATTTTCGGATTTCCGAATCTCCGGATTTCCTGAATTTTTTGATTTCCGAATCTTCGAATTTCCGAAAAAAGCAAAAAAACGAATGAAACAAAAACACATTTTTTGTCAGTGCACATATCTACTTATGTGTGCTCTTATGAGGCTCTGGAAATTTAGAGTTAGGACCACAATATATACAGAGGTGCCTTGACGTGGGCATTGCGGCTTATGCATATATTTGCAAATGCGTAAAAAAAAAACCTGCAAATGACAACCTCCCAGAACGCGTCGAACACGCGGACACAAAAAGCCACGAGATCTGTCACTGGCTGCATCCACCGGACACAGCCGATGACTGATCACTGTAGCAGCGCCTCTGCCAGTACCATGTGATCGCTGTGACCATTGTAAACAATGGATGGCTTCCTTTCATGCCTTTCATTGTGTACAATTGTGTTGCTAGCTGTGATTGGTCACTGTGTTCACATGGTATATACAGGGCCAATCACAGCCCATCTGTACCATGTGATTAGCTTTGGCCAATCACAGCTAATCACAACAAAAGACACTAAATTAACCTGTTTCATTCAGTAAAAATTGTTGCTCATACCAATATCAAATCATAATGTGTAAAAAATAAAAATAAAATCCTGATCACTTCCCCAGAGTGGTACAGTGTTACTACGGTAACACTGTATTGCTCTGGTCACTGTGGGTTATAAAAAAAAAAACACTAATTTAATAAATGATCACCGCCACACCAGTTATATGTCGACGCTGTACTGCACTAGTGACAGTATGTAAATTGAATAAATAAAAAATATAAATTAAATACATATAATAAACATTCAAATTAATCACAAAATGTACAGAACTTGCTATGCTTCTTACTAAATGCCTTGGACTGTTTACATTCCAAAAAGGGGTCATTTGTGGGGGTATTTGTACTGTCCTGGCATTTTCGGGCCTCAAGAAATTAGATGGGCCGTCAGTACATCAGGATTGATCAATTATCAGATATATCCCATAGTTTGTGGACTGTATTACTTTCCTACAGACTAAATAATATACACTGATTTGGATTATTTTCACCAAAGAAATGTAGCTGAATACATTTTGACCTACTATTATGAAGAAAGATTATTTACCGTATATACTCGAGTATAAGCCGAGTTTTTCAGCACATTTTTTTGTGCTGAAAGTGCCCCCCTCGGCTTATACTGGAGTCAAGCACTTTTCTGCAGCAGAGAATGACATTTTCCGAACCGACTTTGGGGCCCCGTATCTCGGGACCACTTGGTGCTAGGAACCCCAAATTTGGTGTGCAAACCCAGTGGAACTAACACTACAACATATCCAATTATCCGAAAAATGTCTTTCTCTGCTGCAGAAAAGTGCTTGACATTTTCCCAAACTACTTTGGGGGCCCCGTATCTCGGGGCCACTTGGTGCTAGAAACCCCATTGGATATGTTGTAGTGCTAGTTCCACTGTGTTTGCACACAAAATTTGAGGTTCCTAGCACCAAGTGGCCCTGATCTACGGGGCCCCAAAGTCGGTCAACTGTGTCCATCTGCAGCAATGTCATTTCGGGACCCTTTGGCTGCAGCTAAGGGGCATCTAGGAACCCTTAACTACCAAGTTTGAAGTTCGGGGGACCTATGGCTGCAAATGGGCACAGTGAGGCATGCAAATGGGCACAGGGAGGCATGCAAATGGGCACAGTGAGGCATGTAAATGGGCACAGGGAGGCATGCAAATGGGCACAGTGAGGCATGCAAATGGGCACAGTGAGGCATGTAAATGGGTACAGGGAGGCTGCAAATGGGCACAGTGAGGCATGTAAATGGGCACAGGGAGGCTGCAAATGGGCACAGTGAGGCTGCAAATGGGCACAGTGAGGCTGCAAATGGGCATTGTTGACCCTTTTTTTCACTTACAGTAGCTGCGCATTTCTCACCCTAGGCTTATACTCGAGTCAATACGTTTTCACCGTTTTTTGTGGTAAAATTAGGTGCCTCGGCTTATATTCGGAATTAAAAAAAACATGTTTTTTTCTCACAATTTTTGTTTTGTTTTTTCATTTATTTAGGGAAAAAAATAAAATAAAACTTAGTGGTGATTAAATTCCACCAAAAGAAAGCTCTATTTGTGTGAAAAAAAATTATAAAAATGTCATATGGTACAGTGTTCCATGACCATGCAAATGCCATTCAAAACTGTGACAGCGCTGAAAGCTGAAAATTGGCCTGGGCAGGAAGGTTGATATAAGTGCCTGGTATTAACCACCTGCTTACTGGGCACCTAAACCCCCCTCCTGCCCAGACCAATTTTCAGCTTTCAGCGCTGTCGCAGTTTTGAATGACAATTGCCGGTCATACAATACTGTACCCAAAAATGAAATTGTTATCATTTTTTTTTCCACACAGATAGAGCTTTCTTTTGGTGATATTTAAACACAGCTGGGGTTTTTATTTTTTGCTAAACAAATCAAAAAAAGAGGAAAATTTTGAAAACAAAAAATCATGTTTCATAGTTTGTTATAAAATTTTGCAAACAGGTCATTTTTCTCCTTCATTGATATGCGCTGATGAGGCGGCACTGATGGGCACTGATAGGCACCGATAAGGCGGCACTGGTGGGGACAGATAAGGCGGTACTGATGGGCACTGATAGGCACAGATGAGGCGGCACTGGTGGGAACAGATAAGGCGGTACTGATGGGCAGAGATAAGGTGGCACTGATGGGCACTGATAAGATGGCCCTGATGGGTAGAACTGATGGGCACTGATAAGATGGCCTTGATGGGTAGCACTGATGGGCACTGATAGGTACTACTGATAGATGACACTGATAGGTGGCACTGATGGGCAGCACCGTTGATGAGGCACTGATTGGTGACATTGATAGGTTGCACTGTGGGCACTGGCAGGTGGCACAGGTGGGCACAGATGAGCTAGCGGCTTCGGGACTGATGTCCCTCTGACAACCACCGGTGATCGGCTTTTTTTTTTCCTCCTCATGCTATCATGTGGAGATCAGCCGAGTTTTATAGACTTGCTGTTCACAGAATGCGCTGCGCGCACCCTACAGGGGGCGCGCCGGCCGCTCGGGCACGTGAGGATGTCTTTGTGCACTGGTCCAAATCATTTGGTGGAGGGGGGATTATGGTGTGGGGTTGTTTTTCAGGGGTTGGGCTTGGCCCCTATGTTCCAGTGAGGGGAAATCTTAAGGCGTCAGCATACCAAGACATTTTGGACAATTTCATGTTCCCAACTTTGTGGGATCAGTTTGGGGACGGCCTCTTCCTGTTCCAACATGACTGAGGACCCGTGCACAAAGCAAGGTCCATAAAGACATGGATGAGTGAGTTTGGAGTGGAGGACCTTGACTGGCCTGTACAGAGTCCTGACCTCAATCTGATAGAACACCTCGTCCAACATCAGTGTCTGACCTCACAAATGCGCTTCTGGAAGAATGGTCAAACATTCCCATAGACACACTCCTAAACCTTGTGGACGGCCTTCCCAGAAGAGTTGAAGCTGTTATAGCTGCAAAGGGTGGGCCAACTCAATATTGAACCCTACCGACCAAGACTGGGATGCCATTTAAGTTCATGTGCGTGTAAAGGCAGGTGTCCCAATACTTTTGGTAATATAGTGTATTTTTTTTTTTTAAGGCAAAGGTCCTGGAGAATAAAATGGCCATTATTGCAATATTTGTCACGCAAGGCTCTTCTGGGTGCAGGTGTACCTCCAGGGCCTCCATTTGCAGGCTACATCTGACTGATGGGTGCGGTTCCTGGCTACAATGCCCCAACTGCACTAGGGTTCCTCCCAACCTAGCTTATAACTGGGCCCTGACTCACCCATGACATCACTAGAAGAAGGCTCGACCAGGCCATTTTTTGTAACGCTTTAACTGACAATTGCACGGCCGTACAACGTTGTACCCAAACAAAATTTCTGTCCTTTTTTCCACACAAATAGAGCTTTCTTTTGGTGGTATTTGATCACCTGTTTTTATTTTGTGCTATAAACAAAAAAAGACCGACAATCTTGAAAAAAAAAAACAAAGTTTTTAACTTTTTGCTATAATAAATACCCAAAAGAAAAAAGTAAAAAAAAACGAATTCCTTCATCAGTTTAGGCCAAAATGTATTCTTCTACATATTTTTGGTAAAAAAAAAAATCGCAATAAGCGTATATTGGTTGGTTATAGCGTCTACAAAATAGGGAATAGATTTATGGCATTTTTATTATTTTTTTTTTTTTTTTTACTAGTAATGGTGGTGATCTGCGATTTTTAGTGAAACTGCGACATTGCGGCGGACAGATCGGACACTTTTGACACTTTTTTGGGACCCATGACATTTATACAGTGATCAGAGCTAAAAAAATAGCCACTGATTACTGTATAAATGACACTGGCAGGAAGGGGTTAACACTAGGGGGCGGTCAAGGGGTTAAGTGTTCCCTAGGGAGGTGTTTCTAACTGTGAGGGCAGTGTACTGACAGGGAATAGAGAGAGATCGCTGTTCCTGATTACTAGGAACAGCAGATCTTTTTCTACTTCCCTGACAGAACGGGGATCTGTCTGTTTACATTGACAGATCCCCGTTCTGTCTCTCTCAGGAGTGATCGAGGGTCGCCGGCAGACATCGCGGCCAGCGGCCACGCGCATCGGTTTCGACGTCACGTGATGAGCGCGCGCCCCCTATATTCCTTAAAGTCGCCGCCGTACAGCTGTACGGCGATTCTCGCAGGGGAGCCAACCTGCCGCTAGACATGTGCACAATAGAAAAATTTGTTTACTTTCGTTTCGTTTCTTTCGTTTCCGTTGATTCGTAACGATTCGTAATTTCGTAAGTCGTCGATGTTCGTATTCGTAACGATTCGTATTTTCGTAAGAGTTATTTTTTCGTTGATTCGTTTTTCCGTTTAATTTTCGTTTATTCGAAATTCGGACGCATTCGTATTTTCGTAGATTTAGTTACATTCGTACTTTCGTTAGATTGATTTATTTGTACTTTCGTAACATTGTTTTCGTAGATTCGCAATCGGAGCATAATTCATAATTTTATGTAATGTGTATGCTATTATTACATTGTAAGAGACGCGGAAAATTACGAATCGAAAAAAAAAAGTTACGAATGTACGAATTTTTTCGTTCAATCCATTCGAAGCCCGTTAAGCAGCGCCATTGTAAGAGACACGGAAAATTACGAATCGCAAAAAAAAAAAAAAAAAAGTTACGAATGTACAAATTTTTTCGTTCAATCCATTCGAAGCACGTTAAGCAGCGCCATTGTAAGGGACACGGAAAATTACCAATTCAACAAAAAAAATAAGTTACGAATGTCCGAATTTTTTCGTTCATTTTGATTTTCGTTGTTCCTGTTTTTGTTTTTCGGATTTTCTTCTTTCGTAGTTTCGTTGTTTCTAATTTGGTTATTTCGGATTTTCGTTGTTTTTCGTATTCGTTCGATTCGAACATTCGTTAACATTTTTAGCGAATCGTTCGTTCATTCGTACGATAAACGAATGAACGAATATAACGAATTTTAAGGAAAAAAAAAAGAAACGAATTGCACATGTCTACCTGCCGCCATATAATGACGGCAGCTGGTTGGCAAGTAGTTAAACCTATTTGAATCAGTGCTGTGTGGCTTCACATTTGTACCTACTGTATGCAAGTGTAGGAATATGCTGCCCTCTACTGTCTGAATTTGTTAAATGCCTGTTAATAGATTATGTATGCACTTTCTTTTCCCTGGGTTGTTGGCTTTGAAACCCCAGAAGGAGGAAGTGGAGAGAGAGAGAGAGATAATGTCTCAGCCACATGCCCTGTCAATGCTGCTAAATCCTGGACCAGAAGAGGCTTTTATGCAAGTATTCCCATACAACATTCTTTTGAGGGTGGAGTGTGTGTATTCCTGCTGGATCAATAAAAGTATTTTAAGCTATTCAGATCAGTGTTGGGCAGCTTCCCAATCCCGAGATGGTGTGCAGCCATGGTTGTGGTGGACACAGTGGAGGACCTAGGAGTTGTACCACAAGGAGGGTATCAAATATCTGCCCCGAAAAATGCTGATATTTGTAAATCAAGATTGATGTTTATTTTACTGAAGCATGAATGCTTGGCTTTAAAAAAAAAAAAAAAAAATTGTTTTTCCAATCAATCTAATTTAAAAATAATTCCAAATATTCTCCCTCAATTACTATCCTCTTGTCAGAGGGATCAAAACTAGACATGTGCACAACAAAAAAATTTGTTTATTTTCGTTTCCGAAAAAAATTTGTTTATTTTCGTTTCCGAAAAAAATTTGTTTATTTTCGTTTCCGAAAAAAAAATTGTTTATTTTCGTTTTGTTTTTTTCGTTTCCGTTGATTTGTAACGATTCGTACATTCGTAAGTCGTCGGTGTTCGTATTCGTAACGATTCGTACATTCGTAAGAGTTATTTTTTCGTTGATTCGTTTTTTCGTTAGTTTAATTTTAGTTTATTCGTTTATTCGAAATTCGGACGCATTCGTATTTATTCGTACATTCGTAACATTCGTAGATTCGTAATCGGAGCATAATTCATAATTTTATGTAATGTGTATGCTATTATTACAATTTAATAATTTACGAATCGAAAAAAAAAGTTACGAATCGGAAAAAAAAGTTACGAATCGAAAAAAAAAAAAGTTACGAATGTACGAATTTTTTCATTCAATCCATTCGAAGCACGTTAAGCAGCGCCATTGTAAGGGACATGGACAATTACCAATTCAACAAAAAAAAAAGTTACGAATGTACGAATTTTTTCGTTCATTTTCGTTGTTCCTGTTTTCGTTTTTACGGATTTTCTTCATTCGTACATTCGTTGTTTCTAATTAGTTTTTTTCGGATTTTCATTGTTTTTCAGATTCGTTCGATTCAAACGATTCATTAATCGGATTCGTACGATTCGAACGATCCGTTATTCGGATTCGTTCGATTCGTTCATTCGTACGAAAACGAACGAATGAAAAAAACGAAAAACAAAAAAAAACGAAACGAATTGCACATGTCTAATCAAAACAATGACGGCAAATAAAAGAAAAACCTTAAACATATTTCAAGATTTAACTTAAAATAAAGTCTACAGACAAATTCTGCCTCTGTCCTCATGGAAATATTCTCCCTCAATTACTATCCTCTTGTCAGAGGGATCAAAACTAGACATGTGCACAACAAAAAAATGTTTATTTTCGTTTCCGAAAAAATTTTGTTTATTTTCGTTTTGTTTTTTTTGTTTCCGTTGATTTGTAACGATTCGTACATTCGTAAGTCGTTTGTGTTTCTATTACCACCCCTGACACACTGGGTGTTAGGGGACAACAGTGTAGGAAATTCTTCCTATGGCAATAAAAACCTGACAAAGGCTCAAATTCTTTTGCCACTAAAAAATGAATCTTCAAAGACTTCAGCTAGAACAATAAAAAAAAAGAGGATTCTACATTGTTTACTTTTTGTAGTGTGCTCAACATTTATTTAAATGTACTCTTGCATCCAAATGAAGAAAACATACACATATTCATATCTACTGTACATAAATCAATAGTTGCCATACAAGTCTACTTCTTTTGTTATAATAAAAATCTGAGCATACTGAAAAATCACATCAACCTCTATATATACAGTATAGAATCACAATCATTTATATAGAAATTCTTTTCCATTAGCCCAGCCGTTCTCAACGTTTTCAACACAGAGGAACCCCATGAAATAACTTTCTGGTCTCAGGGAACTGATAAAAAAAATGTCTACAACTCGTTAAACATTAGTGTGAAGGTCAGTGGGAAGAATGCTCTACACTTGTGGTCATTGGGAAGAATTACCCCCTTATGCCCCATACACACGGTCGGAAATTCCGATGGAAAATGTCCGATCGGACCATGTTGTTGGAAAATCGGCCCGTGTGTGGGCTCCATCTCACTTTTTCCGTCGGAAATTCCGACGGAAAAAATTTGAGATCCTGCTCTCAAATTTTCCGACAACAAAATCCGATCTGACTTTTTCCGATAGTGTGTAGAGAATTCCGACGGACAAAGTGCCACGCATGCTCAGATCAAATTACGAGACCAAAGCTATTGGCTACTAGCCTCTACGTAGTCCCGTCGTACGCAACGAAGGTCACCACGTTCAGAATGATCGGATTTTCCAACAACTTTGTCCGACCGTGTGTATGCAACACCAGTGTCGGACAAAGTCCGTCGGAAAAAGTCCGACAGATTTTGTGGTCGGAATTTCCGACCATCTGTACGGGGGCTTACAGATAGCTAAAAACATCATTGGTGTCAGTGGGAACTTATCTAAGAGGCAGCAATTGCTCATTGTTCAAGGAACCCCAGCAACCTCTAGAGGAACCCTTGGCCTCCATGGAACCCTGGTTCAGAAACCCTGCATTAGCTGGTAGATGGTTGCTCTAAAGATGGATAAATTTGTTAATAACACCTCTAATCTCTTGATTCCTCAAGCTGTAGATTAGAGGATTGATTAGAGGTGTAACCAGGGTGTAGAGCAAAGAAAGACCCTTGTTTATGTTGAAGGAACTTTTGTTTGGTGGGAAAATATATATAGATCCTAAGCTTCCATAGTAAAGACACACAACAGTGAGGTGGGAACTACAAGTGGAAAAGGCCTTCTGTCTTCCAGTGGTGGATGGGATCTTCAGGATGGTGTGAAGAATGGAGAAGTAAGTGGTTGTGATGAACACAAATGGGCAAACAACAAGAGAAAAACACAAAACAGAGGTCACCAACTCAACAGAAGGGTTTTCTGAACATGAAAGTTCTACCACAGGAGAAACATCACAGTAGAAATGATTGATAGTATCTGGACCGCAGAATTGTAAACTGCCCAATAAAACATATAGTATGAAGGATGCTGTAAAGCCCACCAACCAGCAAGAGCTGACTATCTGGACTTGTTGTCCAAAGGTCATGATGGTAGCATAATGTAATGGTTTACATATGGCCACATATCGATCAAAGGACATTGAAGCCAACAATAAACACTGAGCCACTGTAGGAAAAGCTAATAAAAAGAATTGGAAAATACATCGGGCAATGGAAACTTTCCCACCGCCCACCAGTATCAACCACAACATGTTGGGCACAATGTTACTGGTGAAGATGATTTCGGATAAGGACAGCTGACTGATGAAGATGTACATGGGAGAGTGAAGACTCCGGATGAACACAACCAACGCAACAACAAGGATATTGCTGGTTAAGGCCATGATGTGAATGATCAGAAAGACAATGAAAAGTAGAATTTTAAAGTCTTGAAGATCTCCAAATCCCAGGAGTAGAAATTCTGTCAGCAATGTTTGGCTTTGGTTTCTCGTCACCATTGTTTGGATTTCATAACAGAGGCATTCGACTATGTGCTAAAACAAAGTTAAAAATTGCGTGCTTTGAAAATTGTGACAAAAGTAATTTTAGAGAGATACACACATACTATTTTTAATTTCTACGACATTGTATAGACACCTCCACCACCTCTGTGGAGTATTTGCCTTTATGGACTCCTTTAAAGAATTTGCTGCTACTCAGGTATGAATACCCATTTGGCACTAGAGCACCACTGTACAGGATGATATGAGAAATTGCTTTGCAAGGACTGTTCCTGTATGTTTGCATTACTTCAGTAAAGACTGTTTGTGTTCCTTTAAATGCCTGGTCTGAAGTCTGTAAGTGGTGCATTTCATAGTGTATCTAAAGAGCAGGGCTTGTAACAAGGAGCTGTAGGTACATTTTAGTCCAGCATGTAGTTTGCTGTCTAGTGTAGCTAGGGACAACCATATATGTGTCATTAGCCTAAATAGCCAACCAGCCAGGATATGGGTGACTTGGCATAGGGTGATGGTTACTCTGGTAGTGAAGGGTTGTTTTGCCAGGCCCTTTTACTTTCAGCTGGTTCTCCACATACTGACAACACAGCATACCTAGGCACCTAGCCTGTGAGTCACGGGAAAGCGAGTCATGTAGAGGGGCCCCATCGGGAAAAGAACAGGCATGTAGTTGTGGTATAGTTTGTTTCCTGTATCCAGTAGCAACAGTTGGACATGTCACTGGGAGTGAGGTGACAGGAATTGCTGGATTGGTGGATGCCAATGCAGGCTCTGCGACACTGGTTCCTTAATGTTTTGCACCTAGGAGTGGTGTTCTCTAACTGTAGTGGTGTTTAGTATTACCAGTGCAATGAGTTAGCCACGGGTTGCTAGAGGATCAACTGTGGTCACTGCAGCTCGCTTCTAAGTCTGGAGTTACGCCCTAATGCTAGAACCTAGGCCAGGGGTCTCCAAACTTTTCATTTCAAGGGCAACATTGTATATTTTACACATACCCGTGGGCCGAAAAAAAAGAATTTATAAATAAATTTGCATCAGCAGAATGTAAAAAATGTGCCAGGCTGCTGGAAGCGGGCTGGATGGTGCACCTGTATACTCCTCTTGCAGCTGGTTAAAATTCCAGTGTGCATTAGGGCCTTACATCTGTGTCCCCATCAAAGTCTCCCTGCACATTTGTGTCCCCATCAGTGTTTCCCTGCAAATTGGTGTTCCCATCGTAGCCCCCCACACATTTGTGTCCCCATCACCTACCAGAAGATCTTTGCAAATTGGTGTCTCCTTTAGTGCCCCTCTGCACATTTGTGTGACCCCATCAGAGCCCCCCTGACATTTTTGTATGCCCATCGGAGCCCCCCTGTACAATTGTGTCATCCTCAGTGCCATCACATCACCCCTCACAACTGTGTCCCCATCACAGCCATCAAACCCCCACACTTGTGTCCCTCTCAGTGTCACAACCCCCCCCCCCCCCCCCCCCTCAACTGTGTGCCCTTCAGTGCCATCAAACCCCCCACCACCACCACTGTGTCCCCTTCAGTGCCATCAAACCCCTCACCACCACAACTGTGTCCCCTTCAGTGCCATAAAACCCCCCCACCACAACTGTGTCCCCTACAGTGCCATCAAACACACCACCACAACTGTGTCCCCTTCATTGCCATCAAACCCCCACCACCGTGTCCCCTTCATTGCCATCAAACCCCCCACCACCATTGTGTCCCCTTCAGTACCATCAAACCCCCCCACCACCATTGTGTCCCCTTCAGTACCATCAACCACCCACCAGCAAACCCCCATCACAACCACCACTGTGTCCCCTTCAGTGCCATCAACCCCCGCACCACCACCGTGTCCCCTTCAGTGCCATCAAACCCCCCATCACAACCACCACTCTGTCCCCTTCAGTTCCATTAAACAGAGCCAATTCATCAGCCTCCCCGTACTGTTACACAGGCACGCTGTATGTAAAATTACAGCGCTAATAGACACTGGTGTAAATAGTGGGGCAGGACTCGGGAGGTGCAGCCTGTCTGCACTGAAGCGCATTTTATGCATCGCATCCTAGCACATTATGTGCCACTTACCTGAAAACGAAGCCCGCACCATCCCCGCTGCAGGCCCCATCCATGTTCGCCCCTTTTCCTTCCGGGGCCGCGGACTCCAGCTCTGGGACTGGCCAGAGCTACGTGACGTCACTCCCACGCATGCGCACGGGAGCTGACAGTCATCGGCGCAGTACAAAGCAAATATCTCCTAAATGGTCCACGTTTAGGCGATATTTACAGTACCTATAGGTAAGCCTTACCTTTTAGGTACAACTTGCAAATGGAGGTTTACAACTTTTTTTTTTTTTTTAAATATAAAAGGGTCTTTATTAAAATGAGTTACAAATACATGTCAGTGTTAAAATTACACTCTGGTTGAAAGAATACAATAATCATCCCATAATACAGCCAAGCAACCATATATTTTCATACAGCATAATATAGTGGTTTAACCTCTTTAAAATAAGCCTGATAATGTTCATTGAAATGCAGCTGATATTTTCCATCCCATCATCATTTTTAACATTAAAGGACATCTACAAATAAAAACATTTAATATAGTACAACTTACTAGACCACAAACATCCTTATATCAGTTGTGTAAACTATTAGTTCTCTTAATTTAGAATATAATGGAGATGGAAGGATGACCGACATGTTTGAAGTCCAGCCTGAGCGACAACCATGGCTTCTTTCAAGAATACAATGGAGGGGAAAAAACTCAATGAATACAGTAAAGTTCCAAATGATTTCTCTTGTGATATCACATTTAATACCTGAACACCTGCTGTGCCACTTTTTATGATGATGTTAGTATCAGTGGTTTTATACATTTTCTGTCATCAAGAGGATAAAATTTCCAGATAACAAGACAGATGAATCTATCATCAGGAGACTTATTAGTAAAATGTTATTCATTTAGAGCCAAGTGTATTGTTGCAGAGACACTAATAGTGTCTAAAAACTCAAATCCATTTATTTTTTACCATGCTGTACATTGTGTACATCACTAACCCCACAGGGGCTGCTGGAAAATGGTCACCCTATTCTTGTACAGCCAGGCAACAAGGATTTTACTCTTGCATCCAGGCACAAGAAACAGTCTTTTAGCTTGTTTTACTTGGATGGGGGTGATACCTTGGATGGGGGGGTGATAACTTAGATGGGGGGTGAAGGGGTTATGAGACTCCCAACTTGTCTCCATCCATCATTGGAGTCAACTTCCTCCCTATGTTTTCTTGAGCCAACCCTTTAAGTATTCTTCCCCCCAAACAGGAAGTTAGTTATAAATTTTTCATAATTTTTTTTGTTTTCCCCCTACATCTTTAAATTTTACCTAGCATCAAACTTCTAATGAGAACGGTATCATTAGCAGTAATCAGCATGGATTCATGAAGAATCGTTCTTGCCAAACCAGACTAATAGATTGGTGTACCACCTTCTATGAGGTGGTGAGTTGCCATCTAGATAAAGGAAGGCCAGTAGACGTGGTGTATCTGGATTTTGCAAAAGCATTTGTACAGTAAATGTTTATGGGGAACTGTGTCAAAGTAAGGTCCGTTGGCATGAACCATAGGGTGAGTACATGGATTGAAAACTGGCTACAGAGCCGAGTTCAGAGGGTGGTGATAAATGGGGAGTACTCGGAATGGTCAGGGGTGGGAAGTGGGGGTCCCCAAGGAAATGGTCCCCAGGGTTCTGTGCTAGGACCAATCCTATTTATTTAGTTCATAAACAACTTGGAGGATGGGGTAAACAGTGCCTTATCTGCATTAAATTAGCCTTAGAAAATGTGTAATTAATATGTGTTCGGGTTTAAAGGGATGAGGCGGTAACTCTAGACATCTGATGTACCAAGATGGCTGATGCCAGACTTCAGGCCACTTCCAGAAGTTACATCACTCTGTGCCCCCAGCTGAGGATAGAGAAGCCCTGCAACATGGCATCGAAGAGCACCTGGACCACGCAGTGGCCTGAGGCTCCACCAGGAGAACACCCTGCTGTGCCTTTCCGGATGAACCCCGCTGGACCACCTCCTCCACTCCTAACAGGTACCTCACTGGACACTACAAGCGGAGAGGGGGGGGGGGTCCCTTACCTTCACCCCAGACCGCTTTTTCAGGTCTATGGGTGGCCCAAGCTGACTCAGACCCCAGGAGTACTGCCCCTGTTGCATTGGGTATGGATGCCAGGAGGCCCCTGCCACCTAGCACAAAGGCCAGACAAAAAATAAAAATAGTTAGGAGCTCCTGTCTGGCCAGGGGAAACAAATACCAAGGGGCTATTGCTTGGGATGTGCTTTTATGATGGGGGGGGGGGGGGGGGATCATGCGTTTCCTGTGGGAGGAGTCTCTGTAAGCTGTCATGGAAGATGACTTGGGGGGGGGGGGGGGAGCCAGTAAGAGATATTTTGGCTTTAGCTAGCTAAACTATAGTGTGCGTTTTGTCCCCCCCCCCCCCCCCCCCCCCCCCGCAGACCATATTATCCAAGAAAGTTATTATGTAACAAACACATTTATGTCTAAACAGACATTGGCTAATTGGTCTCCTGACAATTTACCACCATTAATCCATCTTCAACTCCCATCTTTTACTCCCCCCCCCCCCCAAATTCTGTTCTCTATAAAATGAAAAGCAATAGACCAGATTACATTTGTTTTATTTTTCCACAGGCACATACTGTGGCTTTTTCAGAGATTTCCCAATGAACACTGCACAGACTATGACAACAAGAAGACTAAGACATCCGACGGCCACCAACACCCAGAGCTCCGCAGGGACAGACTCTTCTCTTGTCACTGCAGCTGCAACATCCCTTTGTTTAGGCCCAATCACAAGCAGAGGTCCCAGAGTGGTCACAGTTTGTCCCTCTGTGTGGGATTCTTAACAGGAGAAAATTGAGAGATCAATACATATTTCTGTACAAGTCCATACAGTTTAAGAGCTTGCAGTCAATCTAGCTTTTACACAAGTGTCTAGAAGTTGCACCCATTTTAGACCTTTGAATCCTAAAATTGTTCCTTCAGCCAATAGTGGACAGACTAGGGATGAAGACAATGATTAACTTCCTAGGTTGTGGTATGAGCAGTTGGATATTTTTCCCCATTCTAGTTATGTTAGAAGTGACAGTGGGAAAGCTCCCACTGGTGACAAGCAATATTAAGCCCATCAGGATTCTAGCCTTACAAACCAGGTTTTGGACCTTCGACTTGTTTTAGTGAAAGATTGTCAGCCAGAGGCTTAACTAGAACCTTCAGGGCCCTGGTACAAGAAACCAAGAAGGCCACCCTGACTACTGCCAGAGCTCCTTCCATCAGTTCTGGGGCTCTTTTTTTTTTTAAAAAGGAGAAAATAAAAAAATAAAATATCACATGGACTTGGTTGTTAGCAGTGAACCAAGCCCTATGATCCAGCATCTTGGGGTCTCCAGCACAGTGGTGGAGCACCATGGCCCAGCCACCAAGTGCAACCTTGGTAGCTCTGCTACTGGTCAGCCATGTTGATCTGTATGAGAGATTCTCCAACTCTTAAAACGCTGGTGAAGAAATTGATATTTTTCAACATGGATGCATGATATACAGATTTATAAGAAATTAGAACAAATATGCCTTGTCCAAGAAGGACACTTGATGGCTAAGAGGCAATGCTTGAACAATGAATATTTAGCCACATGCACCAATGAAAAGTTCCACCTTCAGGGCTAGGCCCATTAAAAGCAAACTTATTGTTCAGAACGGTATTTAGGACAAGGAGAGGAAGCCATAGGGAATCACTCTTCAGCCACACATCTGGCCTCAAGGATGCCAAGCCACAGCTCCTCCCTAACGAGATACATTTGAGACTAACCCCTTAACTTACCGTCCACGCAACATCCTATGACTTCAAGGACTTTGAGTGGTGAAATCTGAATGCCTGCAGCTACAGGCATCATTCAGATAGACTTTTAGAGCCGGCGATTCTCTTCACCCGAAGATTAATCATAGCGGCTGTTCAGCCACTTGATCGTTCCTATAGGCAGCGAGAGGGGAAAATCCCCTCCGGTTATTCTCCTGGCTTACCACTGCCATCAGCAAACCAGAGAAGGAACTGACCAGCCCTGGATGCTGACCATAGAGATTTACGGTGGGCCCAGAGTCTCCATGATTGTTCAGAGGCGGGCACAATGTTATGACATCATGCCTGGCCTCTGCATTTAGAGGGAAGAAAAATAAAAAAGCTGCCGCCTTGGCTGGAAAGCAACATTTTATTTTTTATTTTAGGCTTCCCATCCTAGAGGTGCGATCTGGGAACTTATTGACCCCCATAAGTCACTGTAAAGAGGACCCATCAAGCACTATTCCCATTACAAGGAATGTTTACATTCCTTGTAATAGGAAAAATGTGATACATTAAAAAAAAATAAAAATAAATAAAAAAACCCTTAAAAGCACCCCGGTCCCCACTTGCAGAAGCGAACACATACGCAAGTCTCGCCCACATATGTAAACATCATTCAAACCACACATGTGAGGTATCACCACAAATGTTAGAGCAAGAGAAATAATTCTAGCACTAGACCTCTAACTCAAAACATGCAACCTGTAGGAAGATCTAAAATAAAAAAAAAAAAAAAACCCATAGGCGATGCTTTAAGTACCAAAGTTTGGGGTCATTCCACTAGTACGTGAAATTTTGAAGCACGACACGTTAGGCATCCATTTACTCTGCGTAACATCTTTCACATTATACAAAAGTTGTGCCAGCTTTACTGTTTGTTTTCCCATGCATGAATTTTCGAAAAAAAAAGATTTTTACATAGGAGAGAAATGGCAAAATTGGCCTAGGTGGCATGTGGTTAGTTTGTGAATCTCAGACACTAGAGCAAAATACCAAATTCGAAAGTTACTCCAATACTTGTCACTAAAGTTCACCTTTAGGACACATCTAGAGATCACCTACATTTATAACATGGTATCACAGCTGCAAGTTAGACTCACCATCCAAGAGTTCCCTCTTCCCTCTTGGTCTTCCAAATCTGCCTCTTCCTCCAGAAACCAGACTAGTAGGGTTGCTGCAGGTGGCTGTACCACAACACTGGCAGATACTGCTGGGGCCCTCAACTGCAGACCAGCTAGAGAAGACCAATTGTTAGACAAGTCTACATTTAGAAGCAAGACTTAACGGTCTGGTGAAAAATCAATGCTGTAGAGTAGTACAGCAAAACAAAAAAAACAAGCAAATATATAAATAATTATTTGATCTCCTGCCGATTTTGTAAGTTTGCCCACTGACTGAAATGATCAGTCTAAATTTAATGGTAGTAGATTTTAACAGTGCGACAGAACAAAAATCTAAAATTTGCATTTTAAATTAGTGAAAGTAGTATTTGATCCTTTGCAAAACATGACTTAGTGGCAAAGGTCAGATGTTTCTTGTAGTTGGCCACCAGGTTTGCACAAATCTCAGGAGGGGGTTTGTCCCACTCTTTGCAGATCCTCTCCAAGTCATTAATGTTGACGGCGACATTTGGCAACTCGAACTTTCAGCTCCCTCCACATATTTTCTATGGGATTTAGGTATGGAGACTGGCTAGGCCACTCCAGGGCCCTAATGTGCTTATTGATCCACTCCTTTGTTGTCTAGTTGTGTTTTGGGTCATTGTCATGCTGAAATACCCATCCATGACCCATGGCCAATGCCCTGGCTGAGGGAAGATTCTCACCCAAGATTGACAGTACATGGCCCCATCCATCATCCCTTTGATACAGTGACGTTGTCCTGACCCCTTACCAGAAAGACAACCCAAAGCATAATGTTTCCACCTCCAGGTTCGACAATGGGGGAATGGTGTTCTTGGGGGGCAAGCAGTATTCCTCCTCCAAACAAGGAGAGTTGTTGCCAAAGAGTTTGATTTAGGTCTCCCCTGAATCATTCAGATGTTCATTAGCAAACTTCAGACATACCTATACATGCGCTTTGAGCAGGGAGACCTTGAGGGTGCAGGAGGATTTCTGTTTTTTTCTTAGTGACTATGGTCCCAGCTGCCACATAACATGCTGGGGAGTTTACTGACTATAAAAAGATAGAAGACAAAAACCACAGACAGTTTGCATGAGGCCTAAAGGGCACCTCCATTCCTCTTGTTGGGAAGTGCAACCACCAAGGCTTCTGTTCCAAAACAGCAGATACCTGGCACCATACCCATATGGATCATGCTGGCAGCAGGCATAACAGTTAGCCCATGCATGCCCCCCCCCCCCCCATCTCATGTACAATGATTGCAGTTGAAGATATGAAAGCAGGTGACCTGTGCACACTTTCCATCAAAATCTGCTGTTTATACACCATCAATTTCAGAAATCCACTTGGTTATTCGTCCACAAAGTCATTGTTCTGTGAAACGCTGTAAATGGTCCTGCGCTGTTGAAAACAAAAAACTACAAACACTGAAATACAAGTACAATATGAATACCAGCTGGCAAACAAACACTGGTATCAACTACATAAAGCTTCTGAAATGCAACAGTGCATTACTCAAAATGAACACAAGATGGCAGTGAAAAGCCAATGACCACTGTAGAAAATTTAAAGTGGGGTTGCGGAAAAAAAAAAAAAAAAAAAAAAAAAAAAAAGGCTTAAAAATCATAAAATATAAATTGGAAAAAAAAAAAAAAAAAGTGTTTTATTCACCTCTAAATGCCTGTTGCTAGGGGGTCCCTGGTAGTCTGCCACCTTCAGTGCCCGGGCTAAACGTCACTTCCCCTCGGCTCCGCACAGTCATCTGGGACCTGTCACGTGTCCCAGATGACTGAGTCAAATCACGGCGCCGCTCGCGCATGCGCGGTGGGTGTCGGCTGTGAAGCCACAGCCGGGTTCCCACATTAGGAATGCCGGTGCCGCGAGCGGCTCAGGGAACGAGGGGGGCCTCGTTCCCCCGCATTGCTGGACCCCGGGACAGGTAAGTGTCCGATTTTTAAAAGCTGCTGACTTATAAAAATAAAAAATTTCCCCAGGACGGAGCTCCGCTTTAACCACTTAAAGCGGTTCTGCACTGTTTTTTTTTTTTTTTTTTTTTTTTTTTAAATGCAATGCAAAGGATTAGGAGATGTGATTAAGAGACTCACGTGTTCCATTTTCCTAATTTACTGCTGCCGGTTTTCGTCCTATAAAAGAATTTATAAAAAAAATGTTTCCTGCTGGGTGCCATCTTGCCTGTGGGCATGTGAAACCACACAGGCACTTCAGATGGCCCAGCATGCACCACCGTTACTGTGCCGATCTTGCGCAGTAACGGCAAAGTGCAGCTCACGTTCTCCGCAAGATTTCGGAAGATGTCCGCACTGACTCCTGGGATCAATGACACCAGATCCCAGGAGACAGTGCGGCGTGACGAGGATCGATGCAGAGACCCCGCCCACCGCCGAAGAGACAGAGGAAAGAACATCATCGATTACAAGGTAAGTGGGGGAAAAAAAAAAAAAAAAAACACTTCATTTAGTACTCTTTGCCTGATTTGGAAGGCAAGGATTTACTAAATGAAATGTGTGCAGAACCACTTTAAGCCCCAGACCATTTGCCTGGCTAAAGACCAGAGCACTGTTTGTGATTCGGCACTGCATCGCTTTAGCTGACAATTGCGTGGTTGTGCGATGTGGCTCCCAAACAAAAATTGGGGTCCCCCCCACAAATAGAGCTTTTTGGTGGCATTTGATCACCTCTGCGGTTTTTATTTTTTGCACTAACAAAAAAAAAAAAAAAAAAAAAAACACAATTACTATAATTAAAAATTCCAATAAGCGTTTGATTTGTAAACGCTATAACTTTTGCGCAAACCAAATAAAGGATAGTTTTAGGGCATTTAATTTATTAGTAATGTCGGCGATCAACGATTTTTTATCGTGACTGCAACATTATGGGGGACAGATTGGACCCTTTTGGGACCATTCACATTTATACAGCAATCAGTGCAATTAAAAAATGCATTGATTACTGTGTAAGTGTGACTGGCAGTGAAGGGGTTAACCACTAGGTGGCGCTGTAAGGGGTTAAGTGTGTCCTAGGGAGTGATTCTAACTGAGGGGAGGGGCTGTGTGTGACAACACTGATCACCGCTCCCGATTACACGGAGCTGCGATCAGTGTCACTAGGCAGAACAGGGAGATGCTCGTTTACATCAGCATTTCCCAAATTCTTCCTCTCCGTGAGACGATTGTGGGTATCCATGGACAGAGTCCGCAGGACCCACGATCAAAGCTCCTAGCGGGCGCGTGCCACCACGCCACCTCTTAAAGGGCCACGTACAGGTAGGTTACTCTGCCTGTACGTGCCCTTCTGCATGAGGCGGTCGGGAAGCGGTTAAAGTGCAATAGTGAAATAAAAACGTCCAGTGCAAATACACAAAATATGAAGTGACTATCCACAGTCTATGTAATCACATCAGTTTTATATATAGTGGTCATTGCATTTTCACTGCCATCTTGTGTTCATTTCGAGTAATACACTGTTGCATTTCAGAAGTTTTATGTAGTTGATGCCAGTGTTTGCCAGCTGGTGTTCATATTGTACTTTATTTCACATAGTTTCTGTAGTTTTTCAACAGCACCATTTACAGCATATCACATTATTTTTGGTTCTGAATTCACCGATTGGTGTTTACAGCAGTTGCACTATATATCCATTTACATTTCCGCTATAGAGGTAGCGCAGGAGTACCCTCCATCATTGTTCTGTGAAACTGGATCTAACAATCAGTACCTAGAAGTTGGAATGTGCAGTAATCAATGAAACCACAAGCAACCTCACCTTTGTGTAGCTTTGCTATAGGAACAGGCCTTGTTCATGGCATCAGGGACCTGGGTGGTGGCAGCAGCTCTCAGGTAACAGGTTATGTAGATCTGGATTTGGAAGTATTTAAATTTTAGGTTATCAGTTCTTACAAGGCACCCATCTGTATCAACCAATTCAAACTGGCCTTACCAGAGAGGCATCATTTCCTAGAAATCGGAAAGCATCTACTGTGAACTGGAGCGCGTCTGGCTCAACCCTTGGAGTGATGAAGGCTGAAGAGGCGTCATCTTGCATTCCATCAACTAGACAGCTATAGAGAATGGTCCGTTAAGAGTGGGGTAATTATGGCGGCAACCCCCTTCCCATATAATATAAAAAAAAAAAAAAAAAAACATACCCATTGTTTGCAATGAGGCCATAACTAGGAGTAGATGTGGGATCAGGAGATATGGTGGCCACACATTGATCAATATACAGGATCAGTCCAACATGGTTCTGAGTATCCACAGAGGCCTCTATGTAGAGGATGTCTCCAAGCTGATAGATGGGAGAACTTCTAGGGCCACTCCAATTCTCTATAGACAAGACAGGGGATTACATTGGAAAGTTCAAACAAACACTCCCCTCCCAATTATTTTCTTTGCTTAACTTACCAGTCATTAGCCTCAAGGAGAAGGACAGTCTCTCTTCTAAGGACACAGTGCTGCTGAATGGAACCCATGTTGGCTCAATGGCTTTGCTGCTCACATTGGCATGCCTATACAGAAAACAGAAGTGTCAGTAATGAGCCAGAAGTAAAATATTAATTTCAGAGATCCTATTACCCATTAGTAGTGGGCACACTTTAGCAAGTGTGCGCTATATGTGGAAATTTAGTTTTTGCCTCAGAGCAGTAATGGGGTTCTGAGGGTTAATTTTACAGGTTAACTTTGGCATCAGTTTGGCTGGGCTGTACTAGGGTTCTGCCTGGTCATGGGTGCAGTGAGGTACCCATGACAGGTTAAGAACCAGGCCTGGTTGGACGTCTTAGGCATCAATCTTCCCCAGAGCCAATCAGTGGGTGCGTCTGGCCCCGCTGTGTAGTCTGGGGGGGAAGGGTACTTAAGGTGCTGAAGTCATGCGTTCGGCCTGCTTCTGGACCGGGGTAGCCCCACGAGGGGTCCTGGACCTAGAAGCATTTGTCATCCCGCAAACATGGTCAGTTTGACTAGCCCCACATGGTCTGGGCAAGGGTTCGTCTGCTCCGAGTCTCGGAGCCGGTTTGCCCGAGGCCCAGTGACTGAGGGAGGATTCAAAGTGTCCCGGTGTGCTCTCAGTATTGGAGGGGCACCACAGCTCGTATAAGCAATCGGGGGGGGGGGGGGGGGGGAGGACTCTTCGGAGGAAGGCCAACAAGCTGGCATCTCAGTAAGAGCCTGGTTGCCGAGTTGTATGGACACAAAAGAATCCACACTTCCACAGTATCGCCAAGGAGACAGAAAGTTCCAGGTACTGTGAGAAAGGTTCCTATTCACCTTCGGTTGCAAATTTATTCTGTGTCAGAGACTTTTGCAAGTTTCCGGATCGCATTGTTGGCTGCCAAACCTCTGGCTAGAGGTTTGTCTGGCATTGAAGCACCCAGCTGCGAGTGGCTACTCTCTGGGTTTGATTAGAGACATTCAGTGGATGTCAGCAGTTCAAGGTGCCCGAGTTTCTTCACCCTTGCCCTCTATTCCTATCTGAGACTCATGTTGGATGTTACCACTGCCGAAATAAAAACCTTCAAAAAGGACTTTTTATGTGTCAGCATCCAAAGTTGTTGGGTACAAAGCCTGGGAACCCCTGGACATTCACCGACAAGCCAAGAGGAGGTAAATGGTAAGCCCAAAAGTTCAAGGCCGCCCCTCTGTGGGTTATGGCCGCTACACGTTTAATGGCAAGTGTCACTTTAAAAAAGGAAACGTTAGAACAGCAGCATGCTGGCTGCCATTGTCAACATATTAGTTGCAAATTACAGGTTGTCACCCTGGTAACAATCTAGCAAGGTACTGACATAACTAGTAAGGATGGTAATTAAAAACTAGCTCTTTTTGCTGGAAACCAACTCACAAGATAGCGATGCCAGATTCAGTACAACATCCCTGAAGCCTGCACTTCCAAAGTCAAGTGAGCAAAAGCATCAATCCTCAACCACAAGTCATATTCCCTTAGGACCTAGTCTTTATTTTAAAATATGACCACTCTTGCGCCAAGAAACTTGGAGATCTAGAGCAGTGGTTCTCAACTCCTGTCCTCAGGACCCACTAACAGGCCAGATTTTAAGTATTGCCTTGGGAAGAGTCTGACTAGAATCACTGAGCAGCAAATCACCTGTGATGCATTTCAGTCATCTTGCAAACCTGGCCAGTTAGTCCCGTGGACACGAGTTGAGAACCACTGATCTACAGGGACAAATGAGCACTGCCATCTGTACCACGATTAGGGTTGCCACCTGTACAGGATTCACATCATGTGTCTGGGTCCTCTTTCACCTGGTACCCGGACACATGATTCAGACTGCACTGTGGCTTCCGTGCTCCATCTGTTCAGCTGGTGGAGGAACGTGACTAGTTAATGTTATCAGGAGAAAGTTCTTATCTTTATTCACCAGTTCCATCAATCTATTCTGAGCCCCTGATGTCCTCTGGTTACTCCAGAGAATATACTGGCATGGCTGAACAGCCTTACCCCGGATTCACACTTGTGTGAATACTAGACATGTGCACAACAAAAAAAATTTGTTTATTTTCGTTTCCGTTGATTCGTAAATTCGTAAGTAGTCGGTGTTCGTAACGATTCGTACATTCGGAAGTTATTTTTTCGTTGATTCATTTTTTGTTAGTTTAGTTTGTTTGTTTATTTGAAATTCGTAGATTCGTAATCGGAGCATAATTCATAATTTTATGTAATGTGTATGCCATTATTACATTTTAATAATTTACAAATCGAAAAAAAAAAGTTACGAATGTACGAATGTTTTCGTTCAATCCATTCGAAGCACGTTAAGCAGCGCCATTGTAAGAGACACAGCAAATTACCAATTCAAAAAAAAAAAAAAAAAAAAAGTTACGAATGTACGAATTTTTTCGTTCATTTTCGTTGTTCCCATTTTTTGGATTTTCTTCATTCGTACATTCGTTGTTTCTAATTAGTTTTTTTTTCGGATTTTCGTTTCTCGGATTCGTTCGAGTCGAATGATTCGTTCATTCGTACGAAAACGAACGAACATAACGAAAAATACAGATATTGCACGCGAGTCGCACCTGCACTGCTGTGCCGATTACATGCGATGTCTGTGCAATGAGAGTTCAGCCATACAGTTGTATAGAGTTGTATGGCTGAACTCGCATTAGATTTGCAGGAAAAAAAAAATAAAAATAGTGCAGGGACTTTTCCCCACACTGCAATCAGATTGCATGGGTGTTATTCCCTCGCGATCTGATTCCTGTGCGAGTTCATAGCTTGCACTGCAAACCGATCTGGGGGGGGGGGGGGGGGGGTGTCATTAACATTGTAATGACACCTGCAGAAATTTGCAGATAGTGTGAACTGCCTATGGGAGAAATGCGATGCAGGAACCGGCACTGGAATTGCGCTGGTTCCCATATCGCATATATTCTTGTTTACACATGTGGTGCCCTCTGAAGAGCAGTCCATTTTGGATTGCTCTTCAGAGGGCATTTGACAGGCAGTGAAGATGTGTTATAGCGCCTCACTCCTTGTTTAAACCCCACAGCAGCAACACGCAACTAAATGCAGGAAACCCCCATTCACTTGGATGGGCCACATTCAGCAGGCATTACTGCTCGCTGAACCCAACAGTGCAGAACATTTACCACACTGATGCAAAAAGTTTTGGCTATTGCACAATGTAGATCCCCCCCCCTGCTGTCTTTGTAAAAATATAAGAATAAAAATATAATAAAATAGGAATAGAAAAATTAAATAATAGAATATATATATAGATATAAATATGAGAAAATATATATAATAAATATAATAATTATATAGATATATATATAGATAGATATTATATTGATAATAATGAAGATTAATATTAGATATTTTATAAATAAAAAAATAAGAATAAAAATATATTTAATTATATATATAGATATAAGAGATTAGAATAAATTATATATATTATTTTATATAAAGAAAATATATATTAATATATTAATTTATGAATAAATATAAATAAATAAAATAGGATATATAGTAATAGATAAGATATAGATAGAATAATAATAGATGATTATGATAGATTATATGATAGATTTATATAATATATAATTAAATAATTTATAAATATGATAATATATAGATTAATATGAATATGAGTTAATATAGAAATATATATAAATAATAATATATTATTGATTATAATAATAAATAATATAGATTATAGATGATAAATATGAAAAATATGAATAATAGATATAAATATAAAAGAAAATGATAATTAGAATTTATATAATAAAGAATAAATATAAAGATATTATATTAGAATTAGATATAATTTGCAGCTTAAGAGGAACAGTTGGGTAGCAGAAAAAAAAAAAAAAAAAGGGTAAACCAAGTCGCAGAGCACTCTGAAAAGTAATCCACAGTGGGTCATTTTTTTTTTAAGTATTTGACAGGTGATGAAGCGTTATGTTTTCTCCTCTCCACCCGTTTTTACCCCCCCCCCCAAAAAAAAAAAAAAAATCCCATGCCACTGTGCTGTAGCCATATGCATTGCACACAGTTACTGCACAGCCCCATTCAGTTGAATGGGTCAAGTTAATCAAGCACCATGCCATGGGCTAGTGGGCTCCTTCACATGGTGATCCTACCAACGGACTCCACATTGCTCAGCAAAGGGGGAGAGGAAGAAAAAAAAAATAAAATTGCCCCGCTTTGCAGGCAGATAACAGGTCCATCTACGCTCACTGAGAAGCTGGACCCGTCAGAGTTCCACTCTCCATTTTCATCCAATCCGCCAGACTGAAAATAGGGTCACCATCCATCTGGATTTCACGGACAGAAATCGGATCACATAGCGGCAGGTGTCAACGGACATGTCATCACTAATCATCCGCCGCTCCACAGAGGTGTGAATGGAGGCTTCGATCAGGTTCCGCCTGAAAAACTGACAGGAAGACCTGATCAGAAAGCCCATGTGAAAGGGGCTTTAGCTTAAAGAAATGGTGGCAACCCCAACCATGATGTTCTCTAAAGCTATGAGGTCGCCTAATGGTATCCCATCAAGGTCAATGGTGATCCTCTCACCACCACACTTTTGCTCAACATAGGCCATTGATCCCTGCAGTAGAGGTGCTAGGTTGTAGGAACAGGCTACATGTCTATAGTCTGTACTAGTTGCTATAGCTAAAAAGGTGTAGTTCAGTTGTACATAAAAAGCAAAGACTTTAGTATCAAAGTGAGTTGCCAAAACACCCAGCCAAAAAAAAAAAAGCTGTGGTGCACTGCCCGCAGCAGTTTGGTTGGGGGGGGGGGGGGCATTGACCCCACAACTCATAAGGAAATGGGCCACACCTTTATAGCTTAGAAGGCTTGAGGCCCATCAGGTTTTTGTTGTCTGTACCCCCAATAAGCAGATTAGTGACCAACAGGACTGAACCCAATGGAAAACAAACATTTTTGGCGTGGTCAAAGAGGCCAAGGAGGCAATCACCACAATGGATGCACTTGTTGCAGTGGCAAGTCATTGGAGATATCATCTCCTGTTTTATTTGTCAAAATAGGATGTGAAAGGGAATGTCTTGAATTGGGAAAAAAGCAGAAAACCTGACAGGAGTGCTGTTCTCTGTTCAAATGTTTTTGGCTCAAGATATTTACCAGGAAAGATGCACTGCATCCTAGTGTAGACTCACCGGTAGTAGTAGCACATTATGGGGACCACAGCGGAGTTGGTTCTGATGATTGGGATGGAGGAGGTTGGTCTGTAGGTCAAGTTGGTAGCATAGATCACCCAGTCTTGAGTCATCTGTAGATAAGATCAGAACATTACATACACCAGAGGCATTACTACAACCTTCAAGCCCAGGGGTTCCAATTTTGGGAGGGTGTGTCCATGGATATCCTCCCAGAACTCTGCCACCCATATGCAGCATCCAGCACAATCACAGCAGCTCTTTACCATGCGATTAGCTGATCACATGTAAACATACTTGCCGGGTATCAGCTAAGGTTGCCACCTTTTTTTCAAGCCAACCCCGAACACTTTAGCGACACAGGGCACATTTTTTTTTTTCATAGTATACACTATAGGATTATAAAAGACCTGGGACACCTAGTGGTAATTCAGCGCACTGCAGCAGACAGTGGGGGTGGCCAAACTGCTCTTGCTAACATTCCACCCCCCCCAGTGATGCCAAACCTGCCCCCAGACAGCGGCCCGCAGCTCCCAAATGGCAACACATTTTTGTGTGACTGTCAGTTACTTGGGGAGCCACAGCCCAGTCTAAATGTGTCCGGGTTTCAGGCAGTCTGAATCCCGGACACAAGATTCCAAACCCAAACTGTCCGGGTGAATCCTGGACAGGTGGCAACCCTAGTATCAGCAGCCCTTTTCTCCCACGCTGTGGCAGGAAAGGAGGGGGTACTGACATTATTGGCAGCAAATTGTTTACACTGATAATCAGTGCTGCCCATCAATGCTACCTATTAAGTGTCCATTAGTGCTCCATTTCAGTGCCCATCAATGCCACCTATCAGTGTCCATAAATACTGCGCCGCCTAACCATGCCAGACCATTGATGCCACTTATCAGTGCTGCCCATCAGCGGCACCCAGTGTCCATCTGCCACAGATCATTGCGCATCAATGCTGCCTGCCTAAGCATGGCTCTGAGATGAGTGCGCATCTCATACAGCTCAGAGCCGACAGTTCTCCCTGCTCCTCCCCCCCGAGGATGACAGAGCCAATCTGCTCCTTCTCCCCACACAACTCTCCTGTATGTGTACTGTGGGAGGTGCGAGCTTGTTAGCTTCACACTTGAAGTACAGCAAAGCACACAGGAGAGGGATGGGGTGGGAGAAGGAGCAGATCTGCTGTGTCATCCCGTGCGACAGAAAGAGGGAGCAGGGAAAACTGTCGGCTCTGAGCTGTATGAGAGATACGTTCTCTGCTCAGAGCGGTGGGACTAGCAACCCCAGGTTCCTATAAAATACAAGTGCTAAAGCTACGGGGCCCATACTTAAAAACCCAGCAACAATGTCAAATTCAGCAAGAGCATTGTTTGCTTTGTTACACCCCCCCCCCCCCCCCCCCCCCCCATTGTACATATAAACAAGGTCCACAACATATGCACAGGTCCCCCTCACAGAAGTAGAAGAGCAACAAGGGTTAACAGTGGAAAGCAAAAAAAAAAAAAAAAAAAATAGTCTGAAGGCAAAGCTCCTGCCAATTTGCAAAGCCATGGAATATCAGCCACACAGTCCTTAAGACCACACTGCAATAACCCATAGCAACCAGGTTTTACTGAAGTCAAGAAAAGTTGGTGGGGAGGAGAGTATTTATGCATGTTAGAGAAAGGGAATTACCTGCACAGTGTTACCACAGTCCTGGGGACTAATCTGGAAGATAACTTCAGTAGCACTTTGGGTGGTCGGCTCGCAGCCTTGGGGTCCCAGGCTCAGATCAGAAGGTTTCACTAGCTTTCCATTCCCATAAAAATCCATCATGACACCGATCACCATGATATCCTCTTCACACTGGACACTGATGGGTGAACTAGAGGAAATCACAGTCGGGGGCTGCTGGCGGAGCATCCCACCAGCACGTCCACCTGTTGAACCCCAACGAGCCCCACCTCTGGAAGCCCCAAACCCATATACCTCATTAGCCCCTGAGTAAAGCCCTATGGAACCCCCTCTAGAAGACCCCTGGCTCTGGCCAGGTACAACCCGCTGGTAATTCCTCCACCAGTCTGATTGGCGCCTATGTCTCACCAGGGATACATCCCCAGTACATCCAAACCCTGGTCCATAAACCAGGGCCAAAAGCAACAGCCACCTACAGCAGGCCCTCACACCTAGACCCATCCTGCCTGCAAGACCAACAGCACAATGAGGTAGGAAGAGAGCACTGCCCTTTATACCCCTCCCACCAGTCATTAATACCCCCAGCTGGAGCAAATCATCACCACACCCAAATGGCTGCCTCATTCAGCATTTGGCTAAACTACATGGTTCATCTCTTGATGCTGAGACAGTTAACCACTTGCTGACAGCCGCCTCATTTGAGTGGAGCAACGCAGGAGAATTTCAGTAGCTTAGTCTTGCTACTATATTTGTTATGGAAACAAAAAAAACTGATGATACAAATGGCTCTCCATGGAGTACATACCGTATTTATTGGCGTATAACACGCACCCCAAGTTTAGGAGGGCATTTTAAGGAAAAAAAGTTTTAGGAGGGAAGTTTAGGGAAAAAAAAAACAACTTATATTTAAGCGTCATTTGCAGCTTGCCCAGTGTCATTGCAGCTTGCCCAGTGTCATTGCAGCCTTGCCCAGCGTCATTTGCAGCCTTGCCCAGCGTCATTTGCAGCCTTGCCCAGCGTCATTTGCAGCCTTGCCCAGTGTCATTGTAGCCTTGCCCAGCGTCATTGCAGCCTTGCCCATCGTCATTGCAGCCTTGCCCATCGTCATTGCAGCCTTGCCCAGCGTCATTGCAGCCTTGCCCAGCGTCATTGTAGCTTGCCCAGCGTCATTGCAGCCTTGCCCAGTGCCATTGTAGCTTGCCAGCGTCATTTTCAGTCTTTTGTGGGTTTAAATTTCCCGCCGCTGAGACGCTCTGTCGCGTGCGCCGCCGAAAAAACCCGAAGCACGGCCGAAAAAGACCGAAGCGCCCCCGGAAAAAGCCGAGCCGACTCGGACGGCTAAGCTTGCGGTCCCGCCTCCCTGCTGTTTCCGGAGCGAGCGCAGGGAGGCGGGACTACGAGCAGAGCAGTGTCTGCTCGGCTTTTTCCGGGGGCGATTCGTTCTTTTTCGGCCGCGCTTCGGGTTTTTTCGGCAGCGCTCGCTATTTTTCAGCGGCGCTTGCCATTTTTGTCATTTTTTTGGGGATTATTGGCGTATAACACGCACCCACGACTTTCCCCCGATTTTAAGGGGGAAAAAGTGCGTGTTATACGCCGATAAATACGGTACTCTATACAACTGACATGACTAGCATAATCTCACATGACTGCTCAATGTTTCAATCATATGCAACTGAAAGCTACAAGATGCTACTGAATACTACCAGTGCAGCTTATACCAGTGTTTCTCAACTCCTCAAGGCGCCCCCAACCAGGGCCGTCTTTAATATTGATTGGACCCTGGGCAAAACTTTTCTTGCCCCCCCCCATGCAGTTTCGCTCTCTACCTGCTCTGAGACATACAATAAAAAGCAGCTAGAATCAGTTTACTGAATCAGATCGGCCAGCTATTGCGATTGGTTGCCAGAGGTTACAGTGTATCATTACTGCTCACTGACTGGTTGATAGAGGTTACAGCTCACATTACGGCTCACTGATTAGTTGCTAGAGGTTACAGCACATGATTTCTGCTTGTTGATTGGTTGCTAGAGATTACTGGGAATATGACCTCAGGGGGGGATGATATACATATCAATGCCGCTGGCCGCAGCTATTTACATATGAATGCCACCTTTACATATGAATGCCACCACTATTTACATATGAATGCCGGCAATTTGCATGTAAACACAGGGTCTGCAGGTGAGTCATCTGTACACAACAATAGGGCAGAGCAGGGCAGTATTAGTAGCAGCACTTCACACTGAGATATTGGGACACAGCACAGGACTAAAACCTCAAGGGGCGAGGGAATTTAAACCAGGATAGTTGGCAAGTATGAAGCAGCTGCTTTGGGCCCCACAACAATGACAGGGCCCAGGGCAGCTGCCCCTTTTACCCTGCCTTAAAAACGGCCCTGCCCCCAACAGGTTATGTTTTCAGGCTTACCATTATTTTGCTCAGGTGATTTAATCAGTATCACTGCCTTAGTAATTACCACAGCCATTTCATCTGAGGGAAATCCTGAAAACAAGACCTGTTGGTGCGCCTTGACTGGCTTATACCATAGGGGGCTATATATTTCAGGGCCAGTTTTTATATTTAGGGGTGTGTTTAATGCAAATGGTGATCATTTGCTAGTCCTAGTGACTTTCAGCTAGCAATGTTGGTAGAATTGGGTTTGTAAACTCTCCTATATAGCTCTAGTCTTTGGGCGCATTCACATGATTCTGTACCTATTGCTGAGCAGTTTGCAGCAACATGTGTTGTATCTGCTACGGGGTGCCCACCCATCCATGTCCATAAGTGCACCCAACAGAAAACACTTGTATTGCCATGTCTGCACATTGACACACCAAATAATGCTTATGAACATATACAATATATGTGAATAATCCCTTTGACTGCATTCACATTCTGCATTGTGAATATGCTTGCAATCTTGTGCACTTATAACATAGATAGTGGCATGTAGGGTAGGGTGACCAGACATCCCCGTTTCCGGGGACAGTTCCCGGATTGAGGATACTGTCCCCGGTTTTGTCCCCGGTTTTGATTGGAATTTAAACAGGGGCTGGGGCAATTTCAAAGACAGCCCGTGCAGAATAAAAAAAAAAAATCTGAATTGCACCCCCCACCCCTCCTCTGCCGCTCCTACTAGCTTATGGGGGTTTATTTTTTTACATTATTTGTGCCCCTTTCTGATGATCATGTTCTGGTCGGAGCGGAGGGACTATTTCTTCTGTTTCGGGCGCATGCTCATTCAGCTCCGCTCGCATGTTCTTCTGCCTTGGCTCAAGTCCCGGCCAGCCGCCTGTTTATCTCCTTGCCTTCTCTGGTGGAGTGACCTTCCTCTGCTCCTCACCCAGTAGTACCTGGGGCCCGGAGAGTAAAGCTGGTCATACACTATATGAAAAATCGGCCGAAAAATCGGTCATTAGACCATTCGTTTGATTTTTCGGCCAGTTAATGGACACAAAATCGATAATCGTTTGGACGTTTTTTACCCGAAAAAACGAAGGACAAGGTTGGAATTTTTCTGCCGAACGAACGATAAATTGAAAGGTTAATGTGTTTCCCGTCCGACCTGTCTGCACTAGGAATATGTAAAAAAACGAACATAATTTTTTTTTTTTTATGTTCACTGAACGATTTATCTGCCATTATATGATGGCACCATCGTTTGCGCTCGCGGCCGAACGTTCGTTTTTTCGAAATTGGGTTCGGCCGATTTTTCGACTAGTGTATGGCCAGCATTAGGCCCCTTTCACACTGGGGCGGTTTGCAGGCGCTATTGCGCTAAAAATAGCACCTGCAAACCGACCCGAAACAGCTGTTGCTGTGTCTTCAGTGTGAAAGCCCTCGCTGAAAGCGGTGCGCTTGCAGGACGCTGAAAAATGTCCTGCAAGCCACATCTTTGGTGCGCTGTAGGAGCGGTATATTTACCGCTCCTATAGCGCCCCTTCCCATTGAAAACAATGGGGCAGCGCTCCGAACCCGCCCACAAAACGCCACTGCAGCGGCGGTTTGCGGGCGGTATTAACCCTTTTTCGGCCGCTCGCAGGGGGTAAAACCGCCCCGCTAGCGGCCGAAATGCGCCGCTAAAACGACAGTAAAGCGGCGCTAAATATAGCGCCACTTTACCGCCAGCGCCCCCAACGCCCCAGTGTGAAACCAGCCTTAGACTTGACAGGCTGTGAGGCGGGCGGTGGTGGCGGAGATGGGCAAAGAGTCGCCGATTACTGCCATTACTAGTAAAAAAAAAATATGTCCCCGGATTTAATTTTAAAAATCTGGTCACCTTAATGTAGGGATGAGCTCAGGCGTGTTAGCATGGTCCATGCGCAGAGGCCGCCAGGAAGTCGGCGCAGCGCTGCGCTAATCACAGACAGTGAGACATTGCCCCGATGCGCGGCTGCAGAGATCGGGCAATGTCTCACTGCCTGTGATTAGCGCAGCGATGCGCCGACTTCCTGGCGGCCTCTGCGCGTGGACCATGCGAACACGCCTGAGCTCATCCCTAGTGGCATGCATTGTTGTGTTTTTGCCTCCATTTGCGTTGACTGTCCTTACCTGGAAAATAAGAAAATCTGTCTGCTGGTCATATAGTACACCACTGTAAATGATACCACATGTGTACTATACTACATTACCAAGAGTGTGAGCATATCTATATCAGACCATGTGACTGCCACGTGGCCCAGGAGTACAGGGGACCCAGCTCTGTCTGGCTGCACAGTGACTTACACAGCCATAGCATTTGGCAAATACATTTCATAAATGGAATGTATACTGAATATAATTTGGAAACACAGGTGGTGTGGCCATAATTAGTGCTCCGTGTCAGGGGAAGGATTGACATTATATTGGAGAGGTGAGTCCCTTCACATATAGTTATGGCCCTGTGCATTACCATTCATTTCTGTGGACCCCAAAATGCACATTGATTCAGCAAAATACATTGCATTTTCTAAATATGCTATATGGCTGGGATCTGCATAGATCTTGTTCTCCTGCAAGGTCCTATTTATTGTTACCTCAAAAAGTCAGTCCACCAAAAACTGATATTTTAGTTACAGTGGAGACTGGTAGGCTGAGTTAGTCCTGTTTTTTTATGTTCTCGGTACTCCAATAGTGAGATCTGCTTCCCAAAGTTTCCAACTTTGTTCCTGTTCACTTGGAATTGTTGGTTGTCCTTGCTAACCTTTGTGGGTCCTAGCTCCTCCTGTTACATTGTCCATAAAAGAAAATCTCAGCAGGGATGGTGGGAGACCCTCATAATGGACCCAGCAGCTGTGCAGACCTGGGAAGTCAATGCAAGGATGGTGGGAGCCCCTCATAATGGACCCAGCAGCTGTGCAGACCTGGGAAGTCAATGCAAGGATGGTGGGAGACCCTCATAATGGACCCAGCAGCTGTGCAGACCTGGGAAGTCAATGCAAGGATGGTGGGAGCCACTCATAATGGACCCAGCAGCTGTGCAGACCTAGAAAGTTAATGCAAGGATGGTGGGAGCCACTCATAATGGACCCAGCAGCTGTGCAGACCTGGGAAGTCAATGCAAGGATGGTGGGAGCCACTCATAATGGACCCAGCAGCTGTGCAGACCTAGAAAGTCAGTGCAGGGATGGTGGTAGCCCCTCATAATGGACAACATAGCTCTGCAGAGCCAGAAACTCTGCACATGGATGGTGGGAGTCTCTTATAATAGGCACAACAGGCGTTCAGACCCAGGAACTTAGCACAGGAGTGGTGGGAGCCCTTCATAATGGGCACAGTGGCTGTGAATACCTGGGTACTCGACACAGGAATGGTGGGAGCCCCTCATAATGGGCACAACAGGTGTGCAGACCTGTGAACTCAGTGCAGAGATTGTCAAAGCCCCTCATAATGGGCACAACCATTGTTCAGGCGTGGAACCCAGCACAGGAATGATGGGGGCTCCTAATAATGAGCACAGCAGCTGTGAATATATGGTAAATTCAGCACAAGGGTGGTTGGAACCCCTTATAATGGGCACAACAGGTATGCAGACCTGAGAACTCAGTGCAAGGATGATGGAAGCCCCTGATAATGGACAACATAGGTCTGCAGAGCCAGAAACTCTTCATGTGGATGGCAGGAGCCCCTCATAATAGGCCCAACAGGTGTGCAGACCTGGGAATTTAGCACAGGAGTGGTGGGCACCCCTTATAATAGGTACAAGTGTTCAGACCACTCAGGCTTCAAACTCAGCACAGGAATGGTGGAAGCCCCTCATAATGGAAACAGCAGCTGTGAATAACTGGAAACACAGGACTGGTGGGAGCCCCTTATGTGGGCACAACCGGTTTGCAGATCTGGGAACTCAGTGAAAGAATGATGGAAACCCCTGATAATGGACAACATAGGTATGCAGAGCCAGAAATTCTATGTCAAGCCCATTATGGGCACAATATGGGTGCATGTAGGCTACATATTCCTCCAGTCTGTAGATGGCATTGCACAACTTCTCCAGGTGAAGAGTTTGGCAAGAGGACTTGTCTTTCCTTGTGGGCTCCAGTAACCAGTATTTTCGTGCAATATATATTTAATGGATATATTGTGTTTTAAGTTTAGTTCTTTTACTACTTTAGCCAGGTGCTTGGCTAATAATGGAGAGTGAAAGAAACACTGGCTGCAGTCGCTCTCTGTAGCTGCTGCCCTATGGTGCTGGACTGGTTAATAGCTATATCAGCAGAAGAAGGGAGCCCTTTAAACAGGAAGCGTTCAGTAGATTGAGTTAAAGTGATTGTAAAGTCTCCTTTTAGTTAAAAAAATAACAAAACATGTTATACTTACCTGCTATGTGCAGTGGTTTCGCACAGAGCAGCCCCGATCCTCCTCTTCTCAGGTCCCTCTTCGGTGCTCCTGGACCCTGCCTCCTGTTGAGTGCCCCCCACAGCAAGCAGCTTGATATGGGGGCACCAGAGCTGAGCCACAGCTCCCTGTGTCCATTCAGACACAGAGCCACGGCTCTGCCCTTTCTTTCCTCATTGGCTCACTGACTTGGATTGACAGTTGCTGTCGCAGCCAATGAGGAGGGGGGTCCAGGGCAGCCGAGACACTCCTGCAACATTGCCGGATCTAGATGGACCTCATGTAAGTATAAAGCCCCATACACACGGTCGGACAATCCGCGGACCAGGTCGGTCGGATCCTGTCCGTCGTACATTGTCCGATGTTGGTGTTGCGTACACACGGTCGGACTACGTTGTCGGAATATCCGGTCTGCAAGAACGTCGTGACGTAAGTCGTCGTCCACGAGATTAGAAAAGGGTAGTTCAGCACCACGTCAGGCACCCGTTGGGCTCCTTCTGCTGATCCCCTGTTTATCGCGAGTTAGTCGAAGTTTGGTGACTTAAGATTCGCGCTTCTCAGTTTTCTGACTCAGATCGTTACTGCTCTTCAGTTTGTGCTTGTCGTGCGTATCTGTTTATTAGTGCGTGTAGTCAGTTCGCATTTGTTGGTCATTGCGGCCTATATCTTGATATAGGACGCTTTGATTTGCACTGCTTATTGTCTGCTCGTTTCTGGTATTCATTTCGTTCTTTCAGCTTGCTGTTTATCGGTGCTTTCTTTTTGTCCGTTCTGACCAGCCGACCTTTTGTGACCTTGTGAGCGATGTTTCCCATGCGTACTCGTCGCCGAGTTCGTGCTGTACGCGGAATTGGTGTTGGGCTTTTAGCTTTGACCCAAGACCCGTCCATGAACAGAGTGACGAGGAGTATGTGGACCAAGAATTGGTTGCTTCAGCGTGACCAATTCTCGCACATGCCTTTGCTTCGTGAGATCCAGGAGAATAATCCTGATGATTTCAGGAACTTTCTCCGGATGACGGACCCCGATTTTCACCGTCTTTTGGCTTTGCTGACCCCCTTTATCAGCCGGCAGGATACCTGCATGAGACAAGCCATTACTCCGGAGCAGAGGCTTGCAGGGCCGGTGCTAGACTATTTTGCACCCTAGGCGAGACCAGCTACTTGCGCCCCCCCCCAAAAAAAATCTAAAATCAATCTAAATCTAAAAGGAATTCAATAATTTTAGCATCAGAACTCCTGGAAGAGTTGGAGGGATGGAGTCAGGTGGACAGGAGGGGGGTGCAGCCAGGTGGAGGGATGAGCCAGGTGGACAGGAGGGGGGGGCAGCCAGGTGGAGGGATGAGCCAGGTATAGGGATGAGCCAGGTGGACAGGAGGGGGGGTGCAGCCAGGTGGAGAGATGGAGTCAGGTGGAAGGATGGAGTCAGGTGGAGGGATGAGCCAGGTGGACAGGAGGGAGGGTGCAGCCTAGTGGAGGGATGGAGTCAGGTGGACAGTAGGGGGTGCAGCCAGGTGGAGGGATGAGCCAGGTGGATAGGAGGGGGGTGCAGCCAGGTGGAGGGATGAGCAAGGTGGAGGGATGAGCCAGTTGGACAGGAGGGGGGTGCAGCCAGGTGGAGGAATGAGCCAGGTGGACAGGTGGAGGGGTGAACCAGGTGGAGGGGTGAGCCAGGTGGAGGGATGAGCCAGGTAGACAGGAGGGGGTGCAGCCAGGTGGAGGAATGAGCCAGGTGGACAGGAGGGGGTGCAGCCAGGTGGAGGAATGAGCCAGGTGGACAGGAGGGGGTGCAGCCAGGTGGAGGAATGAGCCAGGTGGAGGGATGAGCCAGGTTGACAGGAGGGGGTGCAGCCAGGTGGAGGGATGAGCCAGGTGGACAGGAGGGGGTGCAGCCAGGTGGAGGGATGGAGTCAGGAGGAGGGATGAGCCAGGTGGACAGGAGGGGGCTGGGTGCAGCCAGGTGGAGGGATGAGCCAGGTGGAGGGATGGAGTCAGGAGGAGGGATGAGCCAGGCGGACAGGAGGGGGTGCAGCCAGGTGGAGGGATGAGCCAGGTGAAGGGATGGAGTCAGGAGGAGGGATGAGCCAGGTGGACAGGAGGGGGTGCAGCCAGGTGGAGGGATGAGCCAGGTGGACAGGAGGGGGGTGTGCAGCCAGGTGGAGGGATGAGCCAGGTGGAGGGATGAGCCAGGTAGACAGGAGGGGGTGCAGCTAGGTGGAGGAATGAGCCAGGTGGACAGGAGGGGGTGCAGCCAGGTGGAGGAATGAGCCAGGTGGAGGGATGAGCCAGGTTGACAGGAGGGGGGTGCAGCCAGGTGGAGGGATGAGCCAGGTGGACAGGAGGGGGGTGCAGCCAGGTGGAGGGATGGAGTCAGGAGGAGGGATGAGCCAGGTGGACAGGAGGGGGCTGGGTGCAGCCAGGTTAAGGGATGAGCCAGGTGGAGGGATGGAGTCAGGAGGAGGGATGAGCCAGGCGGACTGGAGGGGGTGCAGCCAGGTGGAGGGATGAGCCAGGTGGAGGGATGGAGTCAGGAGGAGGGATGAGCCAGGTGGACAGGAGGGGGTGCAGCCAGGTGGAGGGATGAGCCAGGTGGACAGGAGGGGGGGGGGTGCAGCCAGGTGGAGGGATGAGCCAGGTATAGGGATGAGCTAGGTGGACAGGAGGGGGGGGTGCAGCCAGGTGGAGAGATGGAGTCAGGTGGAAGGATGGAGTCAGGTGGAGGGATGAGCCAGGTGGACAGGAGGGGGGTGCAGCCAGGTGGAGGAATGAGCCAGGTGGACAGGAGGGGGTGCAGCCAGGTGGAGGGATGAGTCAGGTGGAGGGATGACCCAGGTGGAGGGATGAGCCCGGTGGAGGGGTGAGCCAGGTGGACAGGAGGCGGTGCAGCCAGGTGGAGGGATGAGCCAGGTGGAGGGATGAGCCAGGTGGACAGGAGGGGGTGCAGCCAGGTGGAGGGATGAGCCAGGTGGAGGGATGAGCCAGGTGGACAGGAGGGGGTGCAGCCAGGTGGAGGGATGAGCCAGGTGGAGGGATGAGCCAGGTGGAGGGATGAGCCAGGTGGACAGGAGGGGGTGCAGCCAGGTGGAGGGATGAGCCAGGTGGAGGGATGAGCCAGGTGGAGGGATGAGCCAGGTGGACAGGAGGGGGTGCAGCCAGGTGGAGGGATGGCCAGGTGGAGGGATGGAGTCAGGAGGAGGGATGAGCCAGGTGGACAGGAGGGCGGGGGGGGGGGGGTGCAGCCAAGTGGAGGGAGTCAATCACCAGTGATAAGGTCTGACTTGGGGCACTCATCCCCAGCGCTTCCCCCACCCCCTGACATGTTCTTACCTTGGGGCACTTCTTTCCAGCTCCCTCCACATGTCAGGCAGTGGGCGTCGGTTGTTGTCACCAGTCCCAGGATCCTGCATGGGGAACCTCCTCCAGCTCCTCCCCTTTTAGATCAGCTGATCATTCGGTTCCACCCCCGGGCTCCGGCGGCCGCGGAGAGGCTGGTTAAGCAGGGCGGGCTGCAGGAGCAGCTTTGCTTAGGATCCTCCAGCTCCAGGACAAGTGTCCCGGCAGCCTCGGCCCAGTGAGTGTCCTATGGCCAGTCCGGGTCTGGGTGAATCCATCCTGGCTGTCTTTCTCTGTGCACAATGCTGCCCGCCCTGCTCCTCCAATGGCTGCACATCACCAAGGGAGGGGGGTGGGCAGAGAGCTGTAACCCACAGATGCTGCTGGACATCGGCATGGTCGCCTTTGGCTCAGGGAAATGGGGGGGGGGGGCATTTACACTGACACACAGAGAGCGCCCTGGGGGTTGCTGGACTGGACACATCATTACTGGCTCGCTGCAGAGCAGAGAGGCAGAGAGGGGGGATTACTGTCTGTGAACACATTACACATCAACGGAAAGCCAGAGGGGGGGGGGGGGGGGGGGGGCGGCGCTGCTTGACATGGCAGGATAATTACAAGGACAGACTGCAGGACTAAAGTAACCAGCGGCCGGGCGCCCTAGGCGGCTGTGCGCCCTAGGCGGTCGCCTAGTCCGCCTAGTGGTAGCACCGGCCCTGGAGGCTTGTTGCCACGTTGAGGTACTTGGCGACAGGGAGAAGTCTTCAGGATTTGAAGTTCTCTTCAGGTATCTCTCCCCAGGCCCTGGGAATCATTATTCCAGAGACCTGTTCTGCCATCATTCAGGTCCTGCAGGAGGACTATATTAAGGTAACATTTATACTTTACTATTCCATTCTATGTATGCTCTGTTTGCTAATGTCTTCTATTTTTGACCTCCTTCCCTAATTACCATGATTGCAATATGTTCTAATATGCTGTGCCCCTTTTCTCCTTCATGCATTTTTCCCTTCACTTACCTCCCCAGCATGCTCTTCTGCCCCAATAGACACCTATGGCCTAGTCACTTTAGCAATGTATTTTGTCTGCTGCATAGTATTTTTTGCCCACAAACAACCCCTAAAATATGCACAAATGTTTGCTGTGTGGTTTACTTCATGTAGAGCCCCTTTTTTTTTTATTGTTTTTGGTGGGGGGGGGGGGCAAACTCATTAGGAACCCCCCTCCCCCAACCAGTGGCGTCTCCAGCTTTCATATTTAGGGGGGCACATGGGGGGACAGGGACAAAAGTAGGGGGGCAACTATAAAATGCAATTTTACTACGATCCCCAGGGTGGCAGAAAACAAGAGATATATGTCACCAGCATACCAAGAAAATATAAGGGTCCAAAGCAGTGGGAGAACTATCAGGGTTGCAAAGGTTGTCTTGCCACCAGGCCTTGGTGTTCTGCCACTGTGGTGTTCCCCAGCCTCCTCTTGCTGTCCTGCCCCTGCTAATGACAGTGCTGGTCTTGCATCTGTGTCCTTGGCAGTGGCAGCAGTCTATTAGGACCTAGTGCTGGTGACATTATGGGTGCATGCAGGGGAAGGCTGGCACTATTGGTTGTAGAGAGCCGAGCCCCCAGCTGGTCACCTAGCAGCAGTAATGTTGTATAACCTTCTCTGTTGACATGCTGATCGGGATGTGATCCAGGTGATGCTCCCAGTCAGATCTAATAAACACAGTATTTATTAGCATCAACAGTACAACCACATCCACCGTATGTTCAGCAGCCATGTGGGCTCTTTGCCTGTAAGGTGTGGGCTCCATGTCTGTAAGGTGTGGGCTCTATGCCTGTAAGGTGTGGGCTTTGATCAATAAAATCACTTTGATATTTAACACTAGGATTTGACTAGGAGCATCACCTGGATTGCATCACGATCAGCATGTCAGAGAAGGCTGCACTGCTGCTAAGCAACCTGCAGGGAGGTCAACTGTCTACTCTACAACCATTAGAGATGGGCTCGGTGTGTTTGAAATCCCACTTGCCCGATCCCGCCAGGAAGCCGACACTGCACACGGCTAATCACAGGCAGTGAGACATTCCTGATCTGTGCAGCTAAGGACCAGGAAATGTCTCACTGCTTGTGCTTAGTGCCGTGCAGTGTGGGCTTCCTGACGGGCTCGGGCATGTGGGATTTTGAACATGCCATGCCCATCTCTAACAACAAATTGTGCTGGCTCTCCTGTACATTAGCCCCATAAAGTAACCACCACTGGGTTCCAATGTGCCACTGCTGCCATGGAGACAGAGACCAGCGCTGTGAATAGCCAGGACAGCAACCCTGGTAGTTCCACCACTGGTCCACACTGCAAGGATTCCCCCATCCACCTATAATGTGTAGATGGGAGAATTGGATCATTTCTTTTTTTTTTCATGCAACCTACTAGTTAAATGAAAAAAAAGTGATCAATGTATGGGCTGCCTAAGTGCTAAGATCAGCCATAGGCAGTTTAAATCTCAGCTGGTTGAGGTTTGAACCATTAATGAGCAGGCTGAATGTACCAAGTTGATCGATCAAATTGGGAACAACCAGCCTGCCAGATACTCTTATGATTATCACTAGTGGTTGCTATAGCCACTAGTGATAATGACTGTTTGTTGGGAGAATACAATTGCTGGGCAGGAAGGATATTCCCTGTCACCACTGTCTGTGTTAATGGGGGAATCATGCAAGTTTCTTTCCTGAACTCTGTGGATGCAGGAAAGAAATTTGCATAGTTTATTACCTGCCTAACTGAAAGTGAAAGTAAGTTGTGAAGGTCTTGAAAGAACAGGAGAGGGGGAGCGACAGATGGGGGAGAGAAGGGATGGAGATAATGCAGTTCAGTGATTACAGTGTACTGCAGTGCACACACTTACCCACGCGTCCAGGCTAGAAGAATATTCCCCCTCTCAATAGAGACTGTGTTACTCCAGTGGCAGCCTGAGTAAGATGTGGCGCATCCGCTACGGATGCAAACAAAAAGACATTTCCTTTTTGTAAAAAAAAAAAAAAAAAAAAAAAAATTTTTTTTTGTTTTTTTTTTTTTGGGGGGGCACATGGTGGGGCACAGCATCATTTTGGGGGGGTCAGGGCCCCCTCTGGCCCCCCCTAGGGACGCCATTGCCCCCAACTGCTTTGTCAGATGATACCAATCCTCTATCTGCTGGCTTTCCCAAGGTCAATACACACTATATACCTACCTCTTTATAGTGGCATCTTTAGGGATGAATTCTGCAAAGCATGTAGTGCAAGGGGCTGCCTCCATATTTTTTGTGTTCTTTCTCTCGTATTAGCTTGCTTGGAAATTTCATAATGTCACAATGTGCTTTCCTTTTTTTCTGGGGGGGGGGGGGGTTGAAATGTTAGTTTAGCTTTCCTGGGGGCTGCCAATAGTGTTAAGTACAGAGGGTCTGGCCAAACTAGCACACATTATTGAGCCATTTTCCAATCAATGAAGTGCAGAGGGTTACCTGTCCAACACCCCCCCCCCCCCCCCCCCCCACCCCAAAACCCTAGTTATTGCCAATGGCCCATCAGAAGTGTGGGGATTGATGGGGGGTGAGTAATCTGTGAAGGTGAGCCTCTACTTTTCTCTGCAAATACTTTCCTGTCTCCAATTTTATACAATGCTCTTGTTCCAAGATGTTGATTGTCTAATCTGCTTGCAATGTTTATGTGCAAAGTGACTAATTATTTTTTCTTGTTTCACTCCACAGTTCCCTTCCACGCCACAGGAATGGCAGACTGTGGCCTCCCACTTTGCCAGCCGTTGGGACTTTCCTAACTGCGGAGGGGCAATTGATGGGAAACACGTCCGCATCGTCCCACCGCCCAACTCGGGGTCCCACTATTATAATTATAAAGGGTTTAATAGTGTAGTGATGTTGGCGGTGGTGTCGGCAACATATGAATTTATGTATGTGGACGTGGGGATGAACGGCCGGATCTCGGATGGTGGTGCCATTGCGCACACGGAGTTCTACTGGCGTCTCCAAAGTGGCAGTCTGTGCTTGCCACCTCCAGAGGAGAATGCAGAAGGACTCCCCTTCGTCTTTGTCGCAGATGAAGCGTTTGCGTTGACTCCCCATCTGATGAGGCCGTTCCCGATGAGGACCCTCACCCCAGACCAGAGGGTCTTCAACTACAGGCTGTCCAGAGCCAGAAGAGTTGTGGAGAACACTTTTGGCATCCTGGCCAGGCGCTTCCGCCTGTTCTTGACGGCAATTAACTTGGCGGAATACAAACTGAACCACATAGTTCTTGCCTGTTGCATATTGCACAACTTCCTCAAAAGACATAACAGGAACTATGTGGTGCCCGTTGGCCCAGATGTGGAGGGCCCTCCAAATGCGGACCTCACAGCCCTTCAAGTGGCACGTCCAGCCTTGCCCCCTCTAAATGCCCGCGCGGTCCACGAGCAATATATGGAGTACTTTGTGGGTAGGGGGGCCATTGCTCTGCCTGACGATGTGTGAGAGGCATTTTTTAATAAATCTGATATTTCAACCAACCTATGATTTCTTGTCTTTTCACTATTCTTTTTAGCTTATTTGACCTTGAAATTTTTTCCCTTTGCCTTCGACAGTGGGAATGCACTTTCTGGGCAAAAGGAGGTAACAGTCTCTTCTTCCCAAAAAGATTAGTCTCATGTTGTGTGTTTGATACCTAATCTTTGGTCTAGATAAGGTTTGTACTGCCTGACACCCAAAATACTCCTTTTCATCACCAGGTCAGACATGTGTGTATTCTCAAAAATGCTGTGCTCCGTGTTTTCGTACAAAGCACTGTGGGTGTCATTTACATAAGTCAAATCCACTATGCTCTACAAGTGCAGTCAAAAAGTGCCCTGGAAAAGAAACTTGCAGTGCAAAGTGGACTTGCCTTTAGTAAATAACACCCATTGCCCCCCATATCCTTTACATTTGACATACATAATGCATTGTGTTTTTTAAATAAGGAAGCCACACATTTAGAAAAATAAAATAGTTTACTTGGAAAACATTCACAAGTGCGTTTACAATCTTCACGCCCAAACTGACAACATCTTGGTTATTTACAACATTGTTTACAAACATTCCGCAATTGGTAAAACCAGGCATGGAGCAAAACAGAACCTATGAACTAGGAAAGTTCAACTTTGTAAAGTGAAGACAAGATCAGACATGACTATATGTTCAAAGTGTGTTTGATCTTGCCTTCATCACATGGGGGGGTCACCCCTGGAAAGTGGAAATTTAGAACATGCACACAATTTGGGTCTGAAAATGGTCATTAGATGTTAAAACACATGCCTAGAAGCTTCAAAAGTGCCATTTTCCATCATGGGGATGAATGGACGTTTTTTGGGGGTGCAACCCCTTCACCACAACCACTTTCGTAGTTCGTAAAGTGGTTGCACCCCCAAAAAAACATTGGCATTCATCCACCATGATGGGAGCTAGCACATGTGGACACAATGTGTGCATGTTCCAAATTTCACACAGTTCTTAAGTTGCAAATGTGTTCAGAAGCTGGCACAAATGTGTGTTAATTACTTGGTGCGTTTTCATATTTTTCCTAAAACATCAATGATGTTCTTCAATTTTGTTGAACATCATTGATGTTTTGCTTTATGTAATCTAGATCTCTATTGCAGACCATTATCTCCCCGATGAGTACGTGGGCACTCTCTGTGGTAAAGTGCGATTTTTCTTCCACAACATCCACGTCACCTAAAAACCACAAACAAACAAAAATCGGGTGTTGGAAATGAGGCAGCCATACATTGATTAGCTTACCAGTAGCTGTGTTCTCCCACACTCACCTGTCGTGTTGACAAGTTCTCCAAGTTCGATGATCTCTCCTTCCTCCTCCTCCTCCTCCTCTGCTTCTGCTCTTTCACCTTTTTTGGGAGGTGTTGGTTTTGGGGTTTCCTCAGACGGCCCAAGTTTTCGCTCCCCTATGAGAATGTACAAAAGGAAGATTTAGCAACACAATCTATTGAGGGCAGAAATAGGAAATGACAAACATTGCTTGAAAGTGACGGACACTATTTTTGTTTGGCCAGTTACAAATGCCAACTACATGAATGTAGTCACTTTGTAAATCTGCTAAACTTACTAGCTTTTTGGTAGAAGTTTGTGTGATGGAGACCCCCCTCTAGTATCCACTGGAGCACATGTGTGGAAAAGCATAATAAAAAGGGGGTTTGGGTGTCCCAGCACTAGTGCTCTAGAGTCCAGATGGGTAAACAGCTACTGGGTGACCTCTCCTTTACATTTAATAAATTGGCTTTACATTCTTGATGACATTTCTAGTGAGAACAAACTTCCTTTCCCCTAAAAAAACACCAAACATCGTATTATAAGTGGCCGAACGATCGAGGCTGAGTACGATCGAATGCACAGACGAACCTGAAAGTGGCCATTTTGGAATGTACAACTTTGTAAAAATCAAACCACATGGAGCAGTATGCAAGCAAGAAAGCAAACACAAAACACAACTACTTACTTTTTGAAGAACTCGCTTGATCTTTCTGTACTGATCGGCCTCCCTCAGTTTCAGGTCTGACCAGCGTTTCCTGAGTTGCTCCTTGGATCGTTGTACCCCAAAATGATTGTACAGCCTCCTCACAACTTTAGACATGATCTTGGCCTTGCGGACATTGGGGTTGAGGTAAGGCCCATACTTCCCATCATAGTCGCTCCTCTTTAATATGTCCACCATCTCCAACATTTCTCCAAATGACATATTGGAGGCCTTGAATTTCAGGCTCCGGGATCGGGACGTTTGTGCCTCCGGACTTTCCTCGTCCTCCTCCTCGTTGGTGGGATATTTGGGGCGCACCTGCTGTGTCCCCGCCATGTGCTCTCCCCACTGCGCCGTAAAGAGAAGGGGTGGGGAATAGACGAGAAAGATCGTCAGGGGCGGGCGGAGTTTGACGCATGCGCACTGTATATAAAACGTCACACGCCTGTGTCGTAGCCACGATCTGGGAGACGAGGGGAGAGAAAGCTCACGCACGAGACGATCGCTAGAAACGAAGGTACAATTTGACGTTGGTACATAACTAGCCTAGACTGATTAGAACTTGAGGCTTCTTTATGGAGAAGATTAGGAGAGTTTAGGCTGACATTATTTATATTGTTTTGTGTGGTGTTGTGTCTTGCAGAGGTGATGGAGGCCTTCTACGACGTGAGTTTTCTCCCCCTCTTCATTGATAAATACAGGGAATTTCCCCTTTATGGCTACCAAAGCACCGTGACTACAGCAACAGACCAAAGAGGTACGCAGCCATGCTGAAACTTGTGGCATTTGTAAAGCCAACCCTGCCCATGGCAACCGTGGCAAACTTAAAAGTGAAGATTAACAACATGAAGAGTACCTATTTCCGGGAGCGCAATAAGGTCCGGAAGTCCCAAGCATCTGGAGCTGCAGCAGATGATGTCTATGCCCCCACGCTGTGGTACTATGAGAGGCTCCACTTTCTCAAAGACCAGGCTACTGTCAGGAAGTCACTCTCGACTCTTCCTTGCATGCGTCCTTCCACGCACGCCACCCCTGATGAGGCTTCCGAGGACCAACCTGGGCCTTCCAGTATGGAATATGTGCAGGTGCCCAGCTTGTTCCAGGTATAGTAGTTTTGTAACCATTTGGGGAATAATGAATGATGTTCAGTTAATTCAGGATCCCCAATTGCTTAGTTCCTAACGTGATTGACATATCAACAGACAGTGGTGTTGGAGACATTTTTGGGAAGAATCTAAACTGCAGGGCTGAGAATTGTATGGTTTTCTATTTGTAAACATTTTGCAACAGTCACTAGATGAGAATTGTGTGTGTTTGATGAACAAATAACTGAAACTATGTCCCTTTTTCAGACACAGGAAGACCTCAGCCAGGAGGTGGCTGTGGAAGGTGGCAGTCAGGAGGAGGCAGGGGTTAGTGGCAGCCAACAGGGGGGTAGGCCTAGGAGCCTGACTGTCTCCCAAGTCCCTCCCCTCCGCTTTCCCTACAGAAGGGCGAAAAGCATGGGGGAGGTGGGAGAGTCAGCGCTCCAGCTGATCAAAGACGCTTCAGCCTCCCTATATGCCACACCCACCTACGAGGAGGCCTTTGCCTCCTTGGTTGGCAGTAAAATGACGGGTATGGAGGCGGGGCAACGCAGCATGTGTGAGGATGTCATCCTCAAAATACTAAATGAGGGGATGGCTGGGGAGATGACCCCACTCACACATGTTTGCGAGAGTGACCTTGCTCCGCCTCCTCCTCCTCCTTCTGCCACCAGCACCAGCACCAGCACCACGGCGTGGAAGGAAGCGTACAAGGAAGACAAGAGAGTGATGACCTGGATTCAGTCTGGTCTGAGAGAAGATGGAGCCTCTCGTAGGACCAGAGCCTGGGGACCTAGATGGCATCTGCTGCAGTTCCGGATGTTTTGGACTTCAGGACCAGATTGCGCTCCCTTATTATTTAGATAGGTACTCCTCAGGCCCCCAATTTTCTAAGCGTGAAAAATGATGGTTGCCGTGGGGGTCCAAGGCTTTGCAAATTCCCCAAGTTTCACCATGGCTGCGTTCCTCTTTGGTTTGTTGCTGAGACCTAAATAAATGTTTTTTGGATTGGAAATAATCATTGACTATTGTGTTTTACTTTTCTACAATGACAGTTTTTCTTTGAGTAGGCAGGTACATTTCACTAATCCTAAAGTAGAATTAACAAGGGGCACCAACAACCAACAAACTCCTAGTAAATTTAAGCAAGAAATACTAATGTTAATAATGTGGTTTTGCTAAGTTGAGACACACAACCCCCCCTCCAAAAAAAAAAAAAAAAAAAACTCCTTCAAATATGTATTCCCAAAAAAAAAAAAAAAAAAAGACAAATCATGCTAAAAATATAACAAAGATTCTTTTACGATCTGAGTAAAAATAAACATGTAGTGTATAAATGCTGAAAAGTAATAAAGAACTAAGTTTGTGAGAAGTGAGGGTGAATATGAGCAGCTAAAACATGTCATTCTTGTTGCATTGTAAAGACAAAGAGAATGCGCTGCATTAAAGACATTTTAACATTGCAGCGTGACGAATGTGCTGTGTCGATTAGGAAAGGTAGTTTTACCTGACCGAGCGCTTCCGTCACAGAATTTCTTCTGAGCATGCGTAGCACTTTGTCCGTCGGACAACCGTACACACGATCGGATTTGGTGTGATCGGACCGTGTTGTCGGCAAATCTTTCCAGCAGGAGATAAGACTTTGTCCGGCGGACAATCCGACGTACACTGTCCGATGGTGCATACACACGGTCTGATTTTTCAACAACATTGTCCGATCGGACAGAATCCATGAAAAAGTCCGACCGTGTGTGGGGCTTTAGAGGGGCTGATGCACACAGTTTTTTTTTTTCTTTTGAATGCATTAAGAAAAAAAAAAAAAAAACCTTCTGCCTTTACAACCACTTAAAAGCAGCGATGCACCATAGGAACTGTAGTCTTGAGGAGAGACTATTGTGTAATCATTTTGTATTTGAACCACATTCCCAGGGAGCTATTGCCAATAGAAGGGAAAAGAGCTGCATTTTCCCAGGCTGTACAAGACACAGCTTCCTCTTACTGTAAGGCTCCATTCACACTAATGGGTGTTTTCCTGCTTTTCAAAAATGCAGGACATTACTTTTTAACATGTGAATGTGTTCTATAGGAACCCATCAATGCATTTTTGTACCTCTGTGTTTTTGGAAAGAGTCCGGGACTTTTCCAAATGCAAAACGCTGCTTTCTTTTCCTTTTTTGGTTCAATAGACTTCAATGGAGAAGTGCATTGGCGGCTGGTGCTCAAAATTTTTTGGGGGGGCGCAAACAAACTGAAAAAAACCCCCATCAAGCACAGCCACTGTGCCCATCAAGCACAGCTACTGTACCCATAAATTGCCGCTACTGTTCCCTATCAAATGCTGCCAGTGTGCCCCCCCCGGCACTTACCTGTCTCGGCACTGTCCTCCACGCTCCGAGTCCTCCAGGTCTTCTCCCGTCCTCTCTGTCATCTCTGCTACGATTGGAAGCCTGATAGGCGTCCAATCACAGCGCCTGTCGCTTCAGCCAATCAGGTGACAGGGTAACCAGACCCGAGCACCTGATTGGCTGAGAGGCAGGTCAATGTTAGGGAAGCAATGTATTTACTTCTCTAACACAACACTGTGTAAACAGCGAACGCACAGCATTGCGCCCGCTGTTTACCAATTTGGAAGCCTATTAGAGCCCGCGGCTCTAATCAGGACGCCCATTAGAGCCGACAGCTCTAATCAGGCGCTTCCAAAAACACCCCCGCCACTGTAATTCAGATGCCCGGCACCCGACAAGGGGCCGGACACCTGAATAGGGGTGGCAGTGGCGACAATAGAGTGGTGTAGGAGAGAAGGGGCGGCGCTCCTGTGCCCTCTATGGATGCACCACCACTGGAGGACTGGCAGAAAAGCATGTAGCGCGTTTTTACCACAATTTGCATTTTTAAATCTGCCCAACCAAAAAATAAAAAAACACCAAAAATAACAAATCGCAGCAAAAAATTAAAAACGCAAAAAGCACTGCAGAAACGATCAAAAGCAACATGGATAGGTGTGAAGGGAGCCTTAGGTAGACCAAAAAAAGTAGACCATCACTGCTGCATTGGTGGCCTGAGCTGGATACGCCAGTTTCCTGGGTGAAGAACAGAGTAAACTAATCACTGTGTGACCAGATGGTAAGCGGCAGGGATTTGCCATCTGCTGCAAGAGACACTGAACCCTTAAGAAACTGAGCAGCCATTTAGTAGCTTTATTGCTGCCTGCAGGCTTGACAGGGTAGAGTTGCCACCTCATCCCTTTAAACCCGAACACATATGATCTACACAGGTTCTGTGGATGATTAAGGTGGTAATTAAACTCACTTGTTGCCTTATCTGCATTTAATTAGCCTCAGAACCTGTGTAATTCATAGGTGTTCGGGTTTAAAGGGATGAGGTGGCAACCCTATGGCAGGGACTATTCCAATGTGCACCAACAGTACAACTGGGCCCCAGTTCTAGCTTGCTGAAGGCTGCCCCTTTACAGTTGCTAGAGACCTTTCCCCATTGCTTAGTTTAACTGGTAACTCTCAGGGGACATTGGGTCATACCCTAGCCATTCTCTTAGAGTGCACTCTAACCAGTTACAGCATTCTTATCCACACTGCATGCAATATTGGGGGGGGGGGGGGGGGGCAAGAAATCTTGTCAGGGTCAGATCACTGGTGAACTTTGTCCCCTCCTTTCCTCTGCAGCCTTCTGGGACACAGGTCCAAGAACACTGCAGGACCATTCATAAAACACAGCGTGGCTTGTTCATGCACAGTAGGAAACTGCCTGTGAAGCCAGGCTTCTGTCTTTCCCTTATCTAAGATGCCTGGCGTTTGACTGTCACTACCTCTGCTGGAAGTTTATTCCAAGCATCAACTACCCTTTCAGTAAAATACTTTAACTGGCGGAAAGCTGAAAACTAGTCAAAGAGGAGTTTCCATTTAAAAAAAAAAAATTAAAATCAGCAGCTACAAATACTGCAGCTGCTGACTTTTAATAAATCGGACATTTACCTGTTCCAGGGTCCAGCAATGCGGGGGGGAATCGAAGCCCCGCTCGTCCCCCCCTATGCTCTGTGGCGCCAGCATTGTAACTGTGGGCACCCGGCTGTGGCTTCACAGCTGGGCACCCACTGCGCGAGCAGCGCCGCGATTGGCCGTGCAGTCATCTGGGACCTGTCGAGGCCCAGATGACTGACAGGAGGGAGGGGGCTGAGCCCTTCCTGCACCGAGGGGAAGTGATGTCACCAGCCTGGGCACTGAAGGAGGCAGACTACAAGGGACCCCCTAGCAACAGGCATTTAGAGGCGAGTTAAATAAATTCCAAAATGTTTTTTTTTTTTAGGAATTTGGATGATGATTTTTTTTTTTTGTGTGCAGCAACATGTCCCCATGTTCTTGAAATAAAAGAAAAACTGCCCTTCTGAACCCCTTTCACCCCCTTGATGTATGTAAAGGTTTCAATCATGTCTCACCTGTTCCTGAATTTGCTTTCCATAGGTTTTATCCCTGTCACCATTTTTGTTATATCTCAGGACTCGTTCTTTTGGCAATATCTTTGGAAGTCAGGTCTCCAAACCTGGACACAGTATTTTTTAAATGAGGTCTCACTAAAGCTCTATATAGGGAAATCAGAACCTCCTGCTGGGGATCCCTCTAGTGATGTAACCTAGAATTCTGGTCAAACCATTTGCTTATTTTGCAATCTGAAATAAGTACCCCCAAATCTTTTTCCCCTCTGTAGTGCTGGCCAACACTATAACCCCAATGTTTTACTCTAGGGATTTTCCCCTAGGTGTATTTTATCACAATTAAAAACAAGTCTTGTGTCCATTTCCTGGTACTATTCACAACCAAGTTAAGGCATCTATACTCCTGTTTTTAGTGTTTGCAATGACTTCCATTCAACCCAGTGTCAGAGGGGCCGAGGTTGTTCTTGGAGTTGAGGTGCAGAATGAAGCAGCCAAACTATCAAGCAGCACTACAGTGGTATAGGCCAGGAAAATGTAATTAAAATTCATGGAGGTCCTACTGGTAAAATTTTCTTCTAGGAGGTCCAAGCCAAAAAATCCCGGAGCAGAGAAAGGGATAAGCACAGGGACGGCATGACAAATTAGGACAGCACAGTTAGGCTTGGTAAAAGAAAAATTTGTCCCCTTTAAGAAAAGTTTAGTAAGGGGAGTGACGTAATTCGTGAGCGGCGGAGGACAAGATTCACACCCACCCAAGTTTGGGTATTTAGAGGGGGGGGGGGTGGGGTCTGTCAGGACAGCCCGGCAGTGTTGGGTCTTTGGCGAAGATGGATGTTATATGTATACAAAATGGTTGGTACCCATCTATGGTATGGGGTTCTCTGGTACCTTCAGGTTAACCAGGAAGGGGTAAAAAGGTAGGTCACCGTGAAGGTTGGGTACTGTCTCCAAGTCAGGGGGTGACAACTGGAGGCCTAAACATGTTCTCAGTGACCAGTGATGGGTTTCCCCTCAAAGACCCCAAAAAGTACATAGAAAGCTTATTTAGAAAAAAAAAAACGTTTTAATTTTATGGTACTTAATAAAAAGGCCGTCAAGGCCATTTACTCCAAATCTTGTCACATCATTTGGGGGGGGGGGGGGGGGATTTGGAAGAGTTCAATGTATAATGGGTGGAGTTAGATCTGGTTCAGATGTCATCCTTTTCAGCCCTGTCTTCCTATATCACAATCCTTAACTTCAGTGTCCTCAGTCTCTCCCCCCCCCCCCTATCAGTTTCCCCCTTCACATGTAGTGTTCTTAAGCCCCCTGCACCTCACCCTTAATAGTGAACTGAAACCTCTTTATTCACAGCAGTCCTCACCCCACTTTCAAATTACCACAGTATGGTGCTCTGCCGATTTCACACCTGCCCTTCTTTACCCCTCCCCAGCAGTTCCCACCCTTTGCATCATCCCCAGCACTGCCCCCTTATTTTACCCCCTGTACCCAGCAAGTGTAGTTGCCTCTGCCCCCCTTCTCTCTCTCTTATCTGAGACAGAGCATTTCTGGAACGAGTGTGGGAGGCCTAGTACAGCATTGGAGTGCAGGAGGCAGAGCATGTCTGGACTGAGTGTGGGAGGCTTAGTACAGCATTGAATGGAGTGCAGGAACTTTTATTAACAGAATGGGGGAGCTGCTGGGATTAACTAGGTGATTGCTACAAAAAGTTAACAGCCCCCCCCCCCAGCAGCTCCTGCACTCAGAGCATGTGTGGGATGCACAGCATTGAACAGTCTAAGGTAGGAGAATGAAGTGCGGCAGGACACGTGTGTGGCGACGGAGAGTGGCCGCTCCTAAGTGGCATGACTGGATGGAACAGCATCTCGGTCCGTATCCGGACCGCCATTTACTGATGACTGGTTTAGTGTTTGCTCACTGAACTGCATTTATAGATGAGCTGTATTGCCAAGCTAGGGACAGGGCTACAACTAGAGAACCCCCTCCTCCATGTATAGGCAGCTCAAAGTCTCCCCCCCCCCCTTTTTTTAAACCAGGCAAGCCATTGAAGATTCTCTAGGGACCAAGAGAATAAGGTTGCATATGTTGTACATGTCAAGCAGTTAGGTCAGAAGTCCAGTCAATTTGAAATAAATCTCCCTGAATAGCAAGTCTTCATATTGCATTCAAAAATCAGTCCATCCTCACTTTTGTTTTAGTAAGTAGCAAGGTCTCCAAATCCAAACCCAAGTTGGCTTTACCTGGTTGGCATTCTAGCCTCGATATATCCCAGTAACCTTGGGGCTCTAGCCTCATTTTGTGTTCATTAAAGAACATTTCCCAAAATTTTATTAAAAAAAAAAAAAAAAAAAAAAAAGAAGAAGAAAATTCTGACCTTTACCAAATACACAAGACCCATGATAAATACTAGTTACGGTCCTTTGGTAAAAAACAATCCTATGATAAACAGAAGGTAATCAAAAGCAGATCTGTATAAATGCATTTATTTTTGCACAGACAGCACTTTCCCAATGAATATTGCACAGACAAGGACAATAAGAAGACCGCCCCATCCAACAACCACCCAGAGCTCCACAGGGGCAGACTCTTCCGTTGTCACAGCAGCTGAAACATCCCTTTGTTTGGGCCCAATCACAAGCAGAGGTCCCAGAGTGGCCACAGATTGTCCCTCTTCTGTGTGGGGTTCTGTAGCAAGAAAAAAAATAAAAAAGTGGTCAAAAAAGTGCATTAATGTCTGTGCAATCTCAATTCAGTTTTGCACAAGTGTCCAAAAGTTACGACCCATTATAGACCCTAGATTGCATTCAATAGTGGACAGAATAGGGATTAAGCATGTTAAAACCCCTGGGGTTTTTACCAGCTGAGCCTTTTAAAGCTATCCTGTTTCAATATAAGGACAGAAAGTCTCACCTGGTGCCACACGCAATAGAAAAAAAAAAGTCACCAGGGACCCAACCTTGCCCCTGTATTGTCACCCATGTCTTAGATGCCCAAATTTTCCTTGTTGAAACAGCTCTAAGATTCTCCAACTTTTAAATAAGTATAGATAATAGTCGAGAGCCTTTTTAAAATCCACCCCATTAAGATTTTTAGTTCCTGTAAGCAGAAGAGAGAAGTCAATAATCAGGTCATCGATTGAAAATTCCCTCTTCACTTTCAAACCCGAGAGCAAGTCTCCATATGGGAAAGGAACACAAAGCTGGCAAGTCTAGCATTTCCTCGCTGTCTAAGGAAATAAATTGCTTTACATAGAAGGGAATTTAAGCATTTGTTACCAACATTTTATATTCCTGATATGTGCCTGCTGTACCATGTACTTATGAGAGTCTCCTGCTCTTTGTATTGTTTTTTGTGTTAAAGCCCTGGTGTACCCGCTAGTCCCTTAACTTTCCCATTAAAAACTGACCATCAGTGATGTAAGTAACTGAGTTAAAAATAAACTGAGTTACTTAACGCAGTTACTTTAGAGGGTAACGAGTAATCTAACTGATTACTTTTCCCCTCATGGTAATGCAGTTCCCATTACTTTGGCGGAGTTACCCCAATTACATCTACTGCCACTAGATGGCAGTAGTGCAATTCCAGTGTCCTGCCGAAAAAGTTCCCCCGCCGGATAAGGACCCCCTGTACTGCACAGGCGCAGCACGAAGGACTACGAAGCTTCCGAAAATTGCCAAACCTAAACAGCTCTGAGTGAACTCTACACCGTGCAGGCGCAGTTAACATGCAATTGTACGAGGCGATGCCGCACGCTCCTGATGCTCGTGTTACTCAGCAAGGGGCGGGTCTAGTATTACTGTAACCAAGGGGCGCATTTATTCTTGTTATATATTGAGCTCTGCCCATTAATTTAACATTCACCCTCTTCTGTAGAAATCCGCCCCTTACACGATATAATAATAATAGACCTGCCCCTTGCTTACACACTTACTCTAACCAAGGGGCAGATCTGTTATAGAGCAGCCCCTTGGTTACACGATATATAACAATAATAAAACGCGGCCCTTGCTTACAGTAATACTAGTTACACGTATAGAATATTAAAAAAATAAATAAAAAAAGTCAGTTACTTTGCTGTGTAACTAATTACTTTTCCAATGTAGTAACTGAGTTACTAACGCAATTACTTTTTGGGAGAAGTAATTTGTAACTTAACTAATTACTTTTTTAAAGTAAGATGACCAACACTGCTGACCACACCATGGTCCATTCCCTAGCTCTGCTGGGAAGTCAGTGTTCTCCAATGAGGACTTGTCATGACCCCCGGCACAGCCATTCACTGGGAAGATCAGTGTGATGTTTCTCCCCTTAGCTCTTATGAAGCTGAGGGAATGTGAGCAAATACTGTAAAAAAAAAAAATTATGCTTTTCATTTCCATTTTAAAATTAATGATTTACAAGGTGTAAAAACAGTAATCTAGTAGCCAATCTGCCCTTCTGTTGGTTAGCTAGAATATATCTACCCCCCTCAATTGGGTCATCTTGGACCTTTTAGATCAAATACCCAAAATGTGAAGAGTCATGTCAAAATTACATTGCAATGTGCTCACTGAAGTCTTTTTTTTTTACATGAAAATCTCACCTACTGCCATGCCATTACTTTATACAACAACTCACCATCCAAGGCTTCCCTCTTCCCAAATGCTCTTGGTCTTCTAAATCGGCTCCTTCCTCCTGAAACCGGACTAGTAGGGTTGCTGCAGGTGGCTGTACCACAACACTGGCAGATACTGCTGGAGCCCTCAACTGTAGACCAACTAGAGAAGACAGTAATGTCAGAACACTGCTGAAGACCTGCTTCTATTGGAGATTATAGCCCTGTCCCTCTTTGGCCTGTACACAGCCTATAATAGAGAAGATCTCCTCAATCCTTTGCAGGGTGGATTCGATTTAAAAATCACTAGTAAAAAGGCTCGATTTAAATCATAACTTTTAACCGCTTCAGCCCCGGACGATTTTACCCCCTTATCAGAGCACTTTTTGCGATTCGGCACTGCGACGCTTTAACTGACAATTGCGGACCTTGCACCCAAACAAAATTGACGTCCTTTTTTCCCCCACAAATAGAGCTTTCTTTTGGTGGCATTTGATCACCTCTGCGGTTTTTATTTTTTGCACCATAAACAAAAGCGCGACAATTTAGAAAAAATAAAACAAAACACACAATATTTTTTATTTTGCTATAATAAATATCCAATTTTTTCTTTTCGAAAAAATTTTTTTTTACTCAGTTTAGGCCGATATGCATTCTACATATTTTTGGTAAAAAAAAAATGGCAATAAGCGTTTGGTTTGCACAAAAGTTACAGCGTTTACAAAATAGGAGATAGATTTATTGCATTTTTTTTTTTTTACTAGTAATGCGATTTTTTTCGTGACTACGACTGAGGCGGACACTTTTGACACATTTTTGGGACCAGTCACATTTACACAGCGATCGTTGCTATAAAATTGCACTGATTACTGTGTAAATGTGACTGGCAGGGAAGGGGTTAACACTAGGGGGCGCTGCAGGGGTTAATATATGTTCCCTGCAAGTGATTCTCACTGTAAAGGGAGGGGACTCACAAGGGGAGGAGTGACAGGACGTGGAGCTGTGTGTTTACTTACACACACAGCTCCACGGTTCCACTGTTTTCCCAAGCAATCGCGGCCGCCGGGCACACGCATCGGGTCCCAAGCGACGCCACGGGTGCTCGCGCCCCCTAGACGGTCGGGAATAGGAGGACGTCATATGACATTCACCCAGGATGGGAGATCCACCTTGTGGACGTCATATGTCTATAGGCGGGTATTGACGTGGTTAAAGAGCAACTGTCATCTGTCCCACAGGGACTTCTCCTGACCATCTGTTGACTCACAGACAGTCCCATTCACTTTAATGGGATGGCTGGTGATGCGGCAGCGACACAAGGTGAGGGACGTGGTGGCAGGTGAGTGGATTCCCACTAACAGGCACTGCCACGATTGATCTGAAATGACAGATGCCCTTTAAAAATGCAAGGACTTAGGCCGGCCATACACGGTTCGAATTTTGAAAGAATTCTTTCATAAATCGCATCTAAGAATTTTCGTATGAATTTCTCACCATTAGTGGGCTGCAGCAACAGCCGATTTTCGTTCGGAAATCAAATTTGAGGAAATCTGACATGTTGGAAATTTTTTGAAAAACTACCGATTTTCTAATCAATGATGGGATAATCGTGCGAGAAATGTAATAAGAAAAGAAAATTTACGGAGAGAAAAGATTCCCAGAAAAGAAAATTATTTTCTGTAGCAACATGAGGTGAAATTGAAGGCTCGGTCGGCTGAATTTCGAAAATCAATGGTGGCACAATCGAATCACAAAAAAATTCATTCAAATTTCGACCATGTATGGCCTGCATTATTCTGGCTGGTAGTTGAAATTTTTGAAAATATTAAACACATTAGAGGCAATGGTATTTCCATGAATCTTCCAGGACAGCCACGTGAGATGATTGGTTTGTTCATACTGTAGAAGTCAGAGCCAGACAATTTAAAAAGGCCCCTCCGTCTGACCCTCAGTTGTATGAAGAGCAACTAAACCTCCACCAAAAGTGAACTCTGAAGAGGAATATTAGTATCTAAATAAACCACCAGGTTAAATTAAGGGGGACCAGTGAAGGAAAAGGGTGGGACTATAGATACTGTCCTGGAAGATTCATGAAAATACCACTCAGTCCAACGGGGGTCCCACCCATTAGAAATCAAGGTACATGGTATGGGAAAAGACCATGATACAGCAGGAGGTGGCCTGTACACCATTTTACATTTATCCATGAAAATCTCCCATTGATTTACCAGTTACTGGTCACTAAATCCAGTTCTAGTGCAGACATTGCTCGCCATTACACATGGAACCACAGACCCTTTAATTACCATCTCACCTTTTTGTGGCTTTGCTATAGGAACAGGCCTTGTTCATGGCATCAGGGACCTGGGTGGTTGCAGCAGCTCTCAGGTAACAGGTTATGTAGATCTGAATTGGGAAGTAATGAATGGATTGGAAGCAAGTGTTATTGGTTCTTACAAGGCACCCATCTGTTGCAACAAGTCAACTAGTACTCACCAGAGAGGCATCATTTCCAAGGAAACGGAAAGCATCCACTGTGAACTGTAGCTTATCTGGCTCAACCCTTGGAGTGATGAAGGCCGAAGAGGAGTCATCTTGCATTCCATCCATTAGACACCTATAGGAGAATGGTCAGTTAGAGTGGGTTTATTATAGCAACCCCTTCCCCTAACCAACCCTGGAAGAACATACCCATTGTTTGCAATGATGTTATAACTAGGAGCAGAGGTGGGGTCAGGCGATATGGTGGCCACACATTGGTCAATATACAGGATCAGTCCAACATGGTTCTGAGTATCCACAGAGGCCTCTATGTAGAGGATGTCTCCAAGCTGATAGATGGGAGAACTTCTAGGGCCACTCCAATTCTCTATAGACAAAACAGGGGGATTAGATTGCAAAGTTCCAACACCCACCTCCTAATCTTTACACAACTCACCAGTCATTAGCCTCAAGGAGAAGGACAGCCTCTCTTCTAAGGACACAGTGCTGCTGAATGGAACCCATGTTGGCTCAATGGCCTTGCTGCTCACATTGGCATGCCTATGTGGACAGAATCCAGGGTCAGTAATGAGCTAGAAGTGCAATCATGTTAAAATTTCAGAGATCCATATTAACCATTTTAAATGGCAAGTGCCACTTCTAAAAAATAAAAAAAAATAGAACAGCAGTATGGTAGCTGCCATTGACATCTTGTTAGTTGCAGATTGTCTGCATGAAAAGGACAATCCAGAAAGTTACTGACATAGTTTGAAGGATGGTAGTCAAACCTGACTTCTTTTGCTGGGCAACAACTCACTAGACATGTGCACAACAAAAACGTTTCCGTTTCCGTTGATTCGTACATTCGTAAGTCGTCGGTGTTTGTATTCGTATTTTCGTAAGAGTTATTTTTTCGTTGATTCGTTTTTCCGTTAGTTTAATTTTTGTTTATTTGAACGCATTTGTAATTGGAGCATAATTCATAATTTTATGTAATGTGTATGCCATTACATTTTAAGAGACGGAAAATTAATGGAAAAAAAAATTAAAGTTACAAATGTACGAATTTTTTCGTTCAATCCATTTGAAGCACGTTAAGCAGCGCCATTGTAAGACACGGAAAATTACGAATCAAAAAAAAAACCTTAGTTAGACTTACCGGTGACGGTATTTCTACGAGCCTTTCAGGACAGCACCTTGGAGAGAGCGCAGCTCCGCCTTTACCCAGGAAACACTGTGTGACAACGCCCCTTTTTAAGATCAGCTGCTTCCACCATGCCTTCAGTTGTTATCGAGAAATCCTCCGACATGCTGGAAAATATAAGCAGACAGTTACCATGCCCTATAATTATACATTATAACCTAGGGAGGGAAGTAGGCTGCTGTCCTGAAAGGCTCGTAGAAATACCGTCACCGGTAAGTCTAACTAAGGTTTTCTCTCTTCGCCTTTCAGGACAGCACCTTGGAGAGGATAATCAAGAAACTTACTTCAGGGTGGGACCACTGCCTGCAAAACCTTTCTCCCGAAGGATTGGTCTGAGGCTGAGAGCAGATCCATGCGGCAATGCTTTATAAAAGTTTGAGAAACTGGACCATATGGCAGCCTTACAAATTTGCTCAGGCGATGCTCCGGCCTTTTCTGTCCATGATGCCGCTACTGCTCTGGTCGAATGGGGCAAGATTCCTTCTGGAGGCTCCAAACCTAGAGAGGCGTATGCTCCTTTAATAACTTGCTTTAGCCATCCTCCAAGGATGTTTTTGGAAGCTTTACATCCCTTGTGAGCGCCCTCCATTAGAACAAAGGGTGAGGATGATTTTCTAAAGTCCCTTGTTATCTCCAGATACTTAGGAAGATCTCTCCTGACATCCAGGGTATGGAAGGCTTCTTCTCCTGGCCCCGACGGTGAGGGGCAAAATGTAGGGAGAATAAACTCCTGTGCCCGGTGAAAATGCAGGGCTCACCTTCAGTAGAAAGGCTGGATCTGTTTTTAGGACTACCCTATCTGGTAAGCATCTCATGAAGGGCTCCTTAATTGATAGAGCTTGTAACTCGCTGCCTCTACAGGCTGATGTTACTGCCACCAACAACACAGTTTTAAACGTTAAAAACTTAAGTGATGATCCTTCTATGGGTTCAAACGGAAGCTTTGTTAGCCCTTGAAGAACCAAAGATAAATCCCATTTGGAAAAAATAACCACAGATCTAGGCTTTACTTTAGCCATAGCTCTGAAAAAACGAATTATCAGGGGCTCCCTTACCAGGGTTCTTTCAAAAAACCTAATAAAGCCGCTACCTGCGTCTTGAGCGTACTAGCTACTAGGCCTTTCTCCAATCCTTCTTGAAGGAATTCTATAACTGAAATTGTACTAGACAAACTAAAGTCCTTTCTGGAACACCATGTATTATATACTTTCCAGACCTTAAAATAAATGTCTGTCACCTTCTTCCTACTTGCAAGAAGGATAGAGATGAGTTTTTCTTATAGGCCCTTTTGCCTTAGGATTTGTTCTTCAGAAACCAAGCTGCCGGGTTGAGAAACGTTGGATCTGGATGAAAAAAACTTGCCCTGACTCAGTAGCTCTGACCTGTTAGGTAACTTCCAAGGAGGTTTTACTGAGAGGTTCATTAGGGTTGCAAACCACGGTCTCTTTGGCCAATAAGGAGCTATCAGAATTAGTTCCGTGGATTTCAGTCTGAATTTGGCTAATACCCTTGGAATCAGTGAAAATGGGGGAAAAGCGTAGGACAGATAGAAATCCCATCTGTGGGCCAGAGCATCTATCCCCAGAGCTTGATCTGTTCTCTGGGGGGAGAAGAACACTGGTATTTTTGCATTTTCTTGTTTTGCCACCAGGTCCACCTGAGGACAACCCCACCTCTTGGCTATTGTCTCGAATAGATCCTGATTCAGAGACCACTCTGCTGCTCTTAATTTTTCTCCTGCTGAGGAGACCTGCCAAGGCGTTTTCCGTCCCTTTTAAGTGGAACTGCCGATAGGGAGACCAAATTGTTCTCTGCCCATCTCAGTATTTGGCAGGTTAACTCCAACAAAGTTCTGCTTTTTGTGCCACCCTGTTTTGTTAGGTATAACACTGCAGTCATATTGTCCGACCAAATCTGGACATGCTGACTTCTTAGAAGTTCCTGGAAGGACAGAAGACTCAGATGAAATAGCCTTAAACTCTCTCCAGTTTAATGACCTACTCGCTTCTGGCTTGGACCAACCCCCCTGGAATAGATTGTTCTTCCAGGTGGGCTCCCCCCCCTGCGCTGGCATCTGTAGTCAGCCTTTGGGTTACTGGGAAGGACCAGTGGAGACCTTTTGAGATGTTTCTCTGGTTCCTCCATCACCAGAGTCATCTTTTTGCTCTTACCCCTATGACGAACTTTTCCTCCAGAGATTTCTGGAAAGACCAATTTGTCAACATGTCCGCCTGCAGCGGACGAGCATGCAGTCTGGCCCGCTGTACTGCGGGGATTGCTGCTGTCAGTAGACCCAGAGCCGACATGGCTTGCCATACTGAGAACCTTGAATTGGAGTGCCTTCAGAGCTGTTTCTATTCTTTCTTGGGGTAGACCCATCTTCTGATCCAGTGAGTCTATTTCGTACCCCAGAAACCTTACTCTTTGGGCAGGCTTTACGTTGGACTTCTGAAAATTGAGAAGCCAACCCAAGCCTCTTATATGTGCTTGAGTCACTTGAAGATTGACTTCCACCTGACTTTTTGAGTCGGCGAAAAATAGCAGATCGCCCAAGTAGAGCACTATTGGGATCCCTTTCAGTTTCAGGGGTTCCAATGCTTCTGCCATCACTTTCGTGAATACTCTGGGTGAGAAGGAGAGACGGAATGGCAGGGCTCTGAACTGTAGATGCCAGATCTCCCCCTTTCCCAGATTGACTGCTAGGCGCAGAAATTTCTGGGACTAGGGTGCTATTGGGATATGGAGCTATGCATCTCTCCAATCGATGGAGGCCATGTGACACCTGGGGGTCAGCAAGTTCTTCACCGAAAAAATCGTGTCCATCCTGAATTTTTTGTACTTTATGGACCGATTCAACAGCTTTAAGTTGAGGATCAGGCAGAATTTTCCCGATGGTTTCTTTACCCAGAATATATGGGACTAAAACCCCTTTTCCTTCTTGCCCCTCTGGGACCTGAGAGATGACATTCTGTTGCATCAGCTCTTGAAGAAGGGACTTCATAACCAGAGCCTTCTCCTGATCCCTCGGCAAGTTTGTTATGTAGAACCGATTTGGGGGGTCTTCTAAAAACTCTAGATGGTAACCCTGCTGGATTATCCCTAGAACAAATGGACTTCTTGTTGTTTCTTCCCAACTAAACCAGAAGTCCTGAAGCCTCCCGCCTACTGGGAGCTGGTCATTTCCTCTCTGAGGATTCCAATTTTCTTTGTTTGGTCCTTTTTCTGAGGAAAAGCTTCCTTTTTGTCTGCTGTCCTATCAAGTACAGCCTTCTAATTCTGGACCAAACAACAAATCCCCTGAAAAGGGAATTTCACACAGTTTCGCTTTAGAGGCTGAATCCCCTGACCAGGTTTTAAGCCAGAGGGCTCTCCTTGCGGAATTGACCAGTGCTGATGACCTGGCAGACATTTTGATGGACTCTGCCTAGGCATCAGTCATAAATTTGACGGCTTTTAATAGAGTAGGGAAGGACTCTAATAATTCTTTCCTGGAGGTACCTGCCACCACCTGATTTTTGAGTTGGTTTGACCAGCATTCCAAATTTCTGGCCACCACTGTGGCTGCCATTGCAGGTTTCAGATTGGCTAAAGAAGAGTCCATGCTTTCTTCAGTAGCCCATCTGCTTTTTTGTCCATAGCGACTTTGAGAATTCCCCTATCCTCAAAGGCTAAGCCCGTCTTTCTGTACACTTGAGAGAAGGCAGTATCTATCCAAACACACTCCTCAAAAAGGGAACCTCCTTTTAAGGGCTTTAGCGAAGAACTGCCATTCTCTGTCCTTCCACTCCTTTAATGGAGTCTGTTAACACTTTGTGTACAGGAAAGACTATGCTTGACCTCCTCCAGCCCCTGGTACATTTTGTCATGTACTGACAGCTGAATTTTTTCTTCCTGGATCTCCAGTGTAGTATAAATTGCCTTGAGTAAATCATCAACTTCCTCAAGTGACAGTTTATATCTAGAAGCCTTGGCTTCTTCATCCTCTTCCTCAACATCATAATCAAACGTTGAGGGAGGAATACTTTCCCTTTCTTCCTCAGACTCACTTTCAACTTGCACAGAAGTGGACGGAGGGAGACTGGATTGAGAACTCTGTTCTTGGCTGGAACTCTGACCACGTTTTTTCACAAGGGAGCGTACTGTCCCTAGGGCCTCTGCTATTTCTTTTCTCACTGAAGACAGGAGTTCCTTGCACCCCTGTGAGGACTCCTCCTTCACTAAACCCGCAATGCAAGATCTGCACAGGGGTTTAGGCCAAGAGTCCCTTAAAGGATTTTTACATGAGGGGCATTTTCTTGAAGTTCTCTCTGACTTAGCAGTAGCTTTCTGACACAACAGAAATAAAAGAACCCGCAGGTCCTCTTTAACTGCAGCCACTAAAGAGTACAACAAATAGACCCCAACGCCAAACACCCTAAGTGCCCAGAGTCTCAATCCCTGCTGAACTGCTAATGGACCTTTACACCAAAGCAGACAGCTGCAGGTTTAACTTAATACATGAACAAAAAACACCCAGTGATGTAAAGGAAAGAGGTCCCTCTGTACCTCTCCTACCTGGGACTGGCCGGGAGCCTGGGCGCCTGCATCCGCCATAGCTGCTGAAGATTCGTCCTCCATTTCGATCGTAGCAGCCGCCGTCCGCGCGCTTTGAATGGCTTTCCGACCGTGCCAAACAAACGGAAGTCCCGGCCAGAGGACCTGCCCCTTCCTCCTGCGTTCCAGCAGCTGGAACCAATTGCTGCTACGCCCTGCCGGAGGCCTCCACCCACCGAAACTGGCGTCCCCCGCCGTCCGGGATTCGGCGCCGCCATGCTGAGGCCTGGCATGGAACGCTCGTTTCTGAGCACAACCGCGGCCCCCCGAACGCACGGGCGATCAACCTCCGGCAGTCCATTACTCCTGTGAGCCGACGAAGGAAGGGAACACCGGAACACCTAACCCATCGTTCGGGAAGGTGCTGGGCTGGTCTTTGCGAACGTAAGCATGAGGCACTGCCAAAACCCTCGTTTTTTCCTTAAAGAGAGCGCAGCACCCCTGGTTCCCCAGCAGTGTTCCACCATGGCGGAGGAAACACTAAAACTGAAGGCATGGTGGAAGCAGCTGATCTTAAAAAGGGGCGTTGTCACGCAGTGTTTCCTGGGTAAAGGCGGAGCTGCGCTCTCTCCAAGGTGCTGTCCTGAAAGGCGAAGAGAGAAAAAAAAAAGTTATGACTGTACGAATTTTTTCGGATTTTCTTCTTTCGTACATTCGTTGTTTCTAATTAGTTTTTTTTTCGGATTTTCGTTATTTTTGGATTCGTTAATTTTTAGCGAATCGTTCGATAACTAATGACCGAAAAAAAATGAAAAAGAACGAAAACGAATTGCACATGTTTACAACTCACAAGATGGTGATGCCACCATCCCTAAAGCCCATGCTTCCACATTAAAGTGAGCAATAGCGGCCATCATATTTGTCCCCAGATTACCTCAATACCTAGGTAGTACTGACAAGATCCCTTATGCAACAATGAACTTGTGGATAGATTCCAGATGGACAACTGAACACTACCCTCTTTACCATGGGGGTCTAAAGCTATGAGGAGACTTGTGGTAGGTGCAGTACACAGAGCTATATTGAAATTGAAGTTCAGTAATGCACAACAAGCCTGCAAGGAACACCAACAGGTGTGCAGCAAGTAGAAGCTGTAGGTCTCAGGTGTGCTGCCAGCATTTGTCTCTAGGGGCTGAATTTGGCCTGGCCATACCTGTGGGGGGGGGGGGGGGTGCACAGTATGAATGGTTTCCCTGCCTACTTGTCTGAAACCTCTCCCTGACGCCAAGCACTGACACAAGTGACCTGTCCCTACTCTAGCCACATGCAAAATGTGCACCAAACCCAGGGTCTTGATAGACTGACTCCAGATTGCCCCCAAAGACACAACGATAATGTGTAGTTCAGGTGTAACTACAAGCAAAGACTTTAGGGCCCATTACAGTCAATACAACCCAGCCAAACGTTGAATTGTGGTGAACTGCTTGCAGCAGTTGTGTGTGAGGGGGGGGCTACAACTTAAACTTTATGCCACACGTTTGAGTAGAAGGCTTAGAGCTAATCGAGTTTTTACTGCTGTCCATATCCCCAAGGAGAACACACACACTAAAATTCTGTGGTGACCAAGTATAGGTTATTCCAATGGACACTTGGTCGGGACAAGTCACTGGACAGATTCACACTCCATTGTGCCTACAGAACAGGATGTGAAGGGAAATCGCTTGAATGGGACAGAAGCAAAAACCTGACCGGTATACTGTTGGCTGGTAAAAGGTGTGTCTAGAGATTGATTAGTTAAAGTGCATTGTTAGTACCTGCACCACCCCTAGTGTAGACTCACCGGTAATAGTAGCACATTATGGGGACCACAGCTGAGTTGGTTCTGATGATTGGGATGGAGGAGGTTGGGCTGTAGGTCAGGTTGGTAGCATAGATCACCCAGTCTTCAATCATCTGTGTAGATAAGAGCAGAACATTACAAAAACACTGAAGCAGCACTACTCATGAGACATTCATTATTGATCACTTCCATAGACTAGTCACCAGTGTTGGTCATCTCACTTTAAAAAAGTAATTAGTCAAGTTACAAATTACTTCTCCCAAAAAGTAATTGCGTTAGTAACTCAGTTACTACATTGGAAAAGTAATTAGTTACGCAGCAAAGTAACTGACTTTTAAATATTCCATACGTGTAACTAAGGGGCGGATCTAGTATTACTGTAAGCAAGGGGCGCATTTATTATTATACATCGTGTAACCAAGGGGCAGATCTGTTATAGCGTGTAAGCAAGGGGTGGGTCTATTATATCGTGTAAGGGCCGGATGGCTACAGAAGAGGGCGAATGTTAAATTAATGGGCAGAGCTCGATAAACAATAAATGCGCCCCTTGGTTACAGTGATACTAGACCCGCCCCTTAGACAATAGACGCCCCTTGCAGAGTAGCATGAGCATCGGGAGCGTGCGGCATCGCCTCGTACAATTACATGTTAAATGCGCCTGCGCGGTGTTGAGTTCACACAGAGCTGTATAGGTTCGGCAATTTTAGTAAGCTCCATAGTCCTTCGCAGTGCGCAAGCGCTGCACAGTACAGGGGGTCTTTATCCAGAGGGAGAACTTTTTCCATCAGGACACTGGAATTACACTACTGCCAACTAGTGGCGGTAGATGTAATTGGGGTAACACCACCCAAGTAATGGGAACTGGGTTACCATGAGGGGAAAGTAATCAGATAAACGCAGTTACTTTAGAAGGTAACGAGTAAAGCAACTCATTATTTTAACTCAGTTACTTACATCACTGCTAGTCACCCAGCCATTATGTTGAGGTCAGCAACAGGCAAGCGATTACATTTTTAGGGGACCTTTATTTTGTAACAGGCCCTCTTTAAAACAGTGTCAGGTGCTTGAGACTGACACCAAGTTAAAAGTGCATTTCTTTCTTCAGAAATTTGTAATTCCCCTAGCACAGCTCCCTCCTTACACATCACAGCTCTCCAAGGCCCCTTTCACACTGAGGCGGTTTGCAGGCGCTATTGCGCTAAAAAATAGCGCCTGCAAACCAACCTGAAACAGCTGTTGCTGTCTCTCCAGTGTGAAAGCCCGAGGGCTTTCACACTGGAGCGGTGCGCTTGCAGGACACTGAAAAATGTCCTGCAAGCCGCATCTTTGGTGCGCTGTATGAGCAGTATATTTACCGCTCCTATAGCACCCCTTCCCATTGAAAACAATGGGGCAGCGCTCCTAACCCACCCGCAAAACGCAGCTGCAGTTTGCGGGCGGTATTAACCCTTTCGGCCGCTTACGCAGCTAAAAAAATAAATAAATAAAAAAAACGGTAAAGCGGCGCTAAATATAGCGCCGCTTTACCGCCAAGGTGTAAAAGAAGCCTAAGGCCCCTTTCACACTGGGCCGGTTTTCAGGCGGTACAGCGCTAAAAATAGCGCCTGTACACCGCCTGAAAAAATCCGGCCCCATTCACTGCAGTGTAAAAGCCGGCGGGCTTTCACACTAGAGCGGTGCGCTAGCAGGACGGTAAAAAAAAAGTCCTGCTAGCAGCATCTTTGGAGCGGTGATTTCAGTGGGACACCGCAGCAATACCACCGATATGGCGGATTTGAACCCTCTGTTACCATCTGTACATTTAAACAAGGTCCAGGTTCCCCTGGAGGAATAGGAAGATTTGAAGTAAAGCAAAACTAAAAACTTAAAGTGTAACTAGGATTGTAGAAGATTACCTGCACAGTGTTGCCACAGTCCTGGAGACTAATCTGGAAGACAACATCAGTAGCACTGCCAGTTTGAGTGTTGGGCTTGCAGCCTTGGGGTCCCAGGCTCAGATCAGAAGGTTTCACTAGCTTTCCATTCCCATAAAAGTCCATCATGACACTGACCACCATGTTGTCCTCTTCACACTGGACACTGATGGGGGAACTAGAACTTACAGTCGGGGGCTGCTGGCGGAGCATCCCACCAGCACGTCCACCAGGTGATCCCCACTGAGCACCACCTCTAGAAGCCCCAAACCCATATACAGGCTCATTACCTCCCCAGTAAAGATCTCTGGAAGAGCCCTGGCTCTGGGCAGGTACAACCCGTTGGTAACTGCTCCACCAGTCCGACTGGCGCCTGTGTCTCATGCCATCGCCAAACCCCAGCCCATAAACCAGGCCCAACAGCAATACCAACCACCTGACACCACTCCTCTCTCCTAGACCCATCCTGCTAACACACAAAAGTACAATGAGAGAGGAAGAGAGAGCTGCCCTTTATACCCCTCCTTCCAGCCAGTAATACCCCAGCTGGGGCAAATCATCACCACACCCAAATGACTGCCTCATTCAGCACTGAGCTTAACTACATACATGGATACTCTATTGATGCTGAGAGAGTTATACACTTGCTGGCAGCCGCCTCATTTGGCTGGAGAATTTCAGTATCTTAGTTCTGATGCTAAAATCGCTAGCGAATAATTACTAGGTGTAGCAAATGATTTCAAAACCAATGACACAAATGGCTCTCCATGGAGTACTGCTCAATGCTTCACTCATGTGCAATTGATCACTACACGATGCTACTGCATACTGCTAGTGTAGCTTACACCGTAGGGGGCTATTTGTTTCAGAGCCCATTTATATATTTGTGATGCGTTTAATAAACATGCGCCAACCTTCCTTGCGTTAATGCATCCTATTCTGTTTGCGCCAAAAATAGAAAAACTCATTGGGGTGCCATTCAGAAGGGCGGCACAACAATGTCAATCTGGCCTGGGATCGACGGAGCGATCCCCCACTGTGCAGAGCGGGCTCCGTACACGGACACGTCCGTGTGAAAAAGCCCTAAGGCTACGTTTCCACTATTGCGACCACAAAGTCGTGTGGTTTAGGGTGCGACTTTGATGTGACTGAGTGCAGCTTTGATCCAGCGCTACAGTCTGTGGATCAAAGTTGCATCAAAGCAGTGCAGAGAACCTTTTCAAAGTCGCGGGAACTTTAAGTCGCACAGATGGAAATGGGTGCCATTAAAATCAATGGGCTGTGACTTGTCATGCGACTTTATGTGTCCAAAGTCGCATGACAAGTCGCAACTAGTGGAAACGGAGCCTAAGGGCTCGTTCACATGGTTCTGTACCCATTGCAGATTCCTTTGCAACAGCCTACGTTCTGCGCACTATGGAGTGACCACCCATTCAGGTCTATGAGGGCACTCAACAGAAAACTTTGATTGCAAAAAAATTGCCATGTGATTTTTGCCATACAATGAGCATTGATGCCCCAAATAACGTCCGTGAACACAAGCAACATGTGACTAGGTCATTTGAGTGGATTTACATTCTTCACTTGCTTGCAGGGTCAAATAGTTATCACCAGGGGCGTTGCGAGGTCTACAAAAGATCTGGGGCTAGAGCCCATAGCAGCATAGTAAAGAAAGTCATACGCTTAGGCGGGCATACACATGTATATACAGTAATATACGTGTGTGTGTGTGTATACCCACCTTGCATCAGGGTCCCCAGAGAGCCCCCCCTGTTAAAATCAGGGTCCCCAGAGAGCCCTTCCCCACTTACATCTGGGTCCCCAGAAAGCCTCCCCTTCCCTTGGGGACCCCTGCAGAGATTCGGGGCTATAGCCCCAAAAGCCCCCCCATAGCAACGCCACTGGTTACCACATAGGTAATGGTATGCATTGACGTGTTCTTGCCTCCATTTGCATTTCCATGTCCTTGCCTAGAACAAAGAAAATCCGTCTTCTAGTCATATGGTATACCGCACTATAAGGCCCCGTTCACACGTTCGGACCGTCTATCCGTTTTTCATCCAACCATCAATGGACGACAATGCATTCCTATGGGCAAAAGGAAGACTCTCCGTTATCATCCGTTCACCTCCGCTTCCGGTCTTATCCCTTGTTTTTTATGTAGAAGGGTACGTTGAGATCCGTGAAAACGGATATTAACCTCTTGCCGACCGCTGCACAGATGTTGGCAGAATGGCACAGGCAGGCAAATGGGCGTACAGGTACGACCCTTTAAATTTGCCGCCTTCCGGGCGCCCGCCGCACGCTGATGTTCGCCGGCGGCCCACGATTGCGGTGTGGAGAGGTAAAATGGGGAAATGTCTATGTAAACAAGGCATTTTCCCCTTCTGCCTAGTGTCATGACAGAGATCTACTGCTCCCTGTCATCGGGAGCTGCGATCGCTGTCATGTCAGTGGTAGCCCATCCCCCCGCAGTTAGAATCACTCCCTAGGACACACTTAACCCCTTGATCGCCCCCTAGTGTTTAACTCCCTTCCCTGTCAGTGTAATTTACATAGCAATCAGTGCATTTTTATAGCTCTGATCGCTGTATAAATGACAATGGTTCCAAAATAGTGTCAAAAGTGTCCGATGTGTCCGCCATAATGTCGCAGTCATGATAAAAATCGCAGATCGCCGCCATTACTAATAAAAAAGAAAAAAATAATAATAAAAATGCCATAAAACTATCCCCTATCTTGTAGACGCTATAACTTTTGCGCAAACCAATCAATATACGCTTATTGCGATTTTTTTTAACCAAAAATATGTAGAAGAATACGTATCGGCCTAAACTGAGGAAAAAATTAGTTTTTTTATATATTTTTGGGAAAATGTATTTTATGGCAGTTGCGGTGCAGTCTCACAATGTACAACTGCTGTTCGGCAAGTTAAATACAAAAAAAAGGGCATCATAAGGTGGCATTAACATCTCCTAAACGCCTGTCACCTGCTGCCCAATGTTTTCTTATATTGTGAAAGATGATGTTACGCCGAGTAAATTGGTACCCAACATGTCACGCTTCAAAATTGCGCTCGCTCGTGGAATGGCGACAAACTTTTACCCTTAAAAATCTCCATGGGCGACGTTTAAAAAAATTCTACAGGCTGCATCTTTTGAGTTACAGAGGAGGTCTAGGGCTAGATTTACCTCACATGTGTGGTTTGAACACCGTTTTCATATGCGGGCGCTACTCACGTATGCGTTCGCTTCTGCACGCAAGCTTGGCGGGACGGGGCACGTAAAAAAAAATTTTTTTTTTTGTTATTTATTTTACCTTTTATTTTCTACACTGTTTTTAAAAAAAAATATTGTGTCACTTTTATTCCTATTACAAGGAATGTAAACATCCCTTGTAATAGAAAAAAAAACATGACAGGACCTCTTAAATATGAGATATGGGGTGAAAAAGAACTCACATCTCATATTTACACTAAAATGCAATAAAAAAAATAAAATAAAAATAAAAAATTTGTCATTTAAAAAAATGATTTAAAAAAATGGCCCTTTAAGAGCTATGGGCGGAAGTGATGTTTTAACGTTGCTTTCGCCCTGTAGTGTCATGGAGATGGGTGGGGGCCATCTTCCCCTCACTCGTCTCCATGCCCAGAGGGCCGGATCACCTCGGCGGAGGAAAATTGCAGCAAATCCCACCCTGAATCAGTGTGAACTGGGCCTTCATTTTCTGTTTGTTTTGTTTCTGTTTGGTTTGTTTCAGCTCTGCTGATGCCTCGCTCAGTAGTAACCCCCAGCTCTGCTGATCCCCTTCTTAGTAGTAATCCCCAGCTCTGCTGATCCCCTTCTGAGTAGTAACCCCCAGCTCTGCTGATCCCCTTCTTAGTAGTAATCCCCAGCTCTGCTGATCCCCTTCTGAGTAGTAACCCCCAGCTCTGCTGATCCCCTTCTTAGTAGTAATCCCCAGCTCTGCTGATCCCCTTCTGAGTAGTAACCCCCAGCTCTGCTGATCCTCTGGTTTGCTGATTCTCCTCTCTCTCTGGTCCCCGCTCGCCTCCCGTTATATTGCTCCCACGCTGCCCACCACATCTGACATTGCTAGTTTCAACAGAACAATTGAAAAGGACTTTTTGATTTAAAGGGGAGTTCCAGCTGTTTTATTTATTTATTTATTTATTTTACACCCATGTGATGGTCGCACCTACACATATATACTGTATATCAGTATGAGTAATAAATGTATGTTTTAGCAGTCTTTTTTATTAAAAAATGTATGTAGCGGCAATAACTCTCGTTGGGGCGGCCTTGACTTTCGGGTTTACCGGTTACCTCCGCCTGGCTTGTTCCTCCAGGTCTAGGGGTTCCAGAGTTAGTACCCAACGACTTTGGACGCTGACACCATAAAAATTCCTTTTGAAAGGTTTTTATTTTCAGGGGTAACATCCAACAGACACAGTCTCATGTGGGAACAGAGGGTAAGGATGAAGAAAACTCAATCACCTTGAACTGCTAATTATACAAAAGTCTCTATTTGCCAACCCAGAGAGTAGGCCCTTGCAGCTGGGTGCTTCCAAGCTAAACAAATCTCTAGCCAGAGATTGTGGCAGTCAGCACTTGAATTACAAAATTTGCAAAGTCTCTGACCTTGAATCAATGCGGCACTCGGAAACAAAACAGGAACCTTTCCTCAGTACCTGGAACGTTATCCATCTCCTTGACAGTATTGGGGAAGCCTGGATTCTCTAGTGTCCTTGACAACCCAGCAACCAGGCACTTCTCAGGATGCCAGCTTGTTGGCCCTCCTCCGAAGAGTCCTCCCCTCTCTTACACGAGCTGCGGTGCCCCTCCAAGTTGAGAGCGCACCCAGACGCCTTGAATCCTCCCTCAGTCACTGCGCCTCGGATCAGCCGGTTCCGAGACTCGGGAAAAGATGGATCCTTGCCCCAGGCCAGTCAAACCAACCATGTTGCGGGGCAGCACCTGCTCCCCTGACCGGTCTCCCCTCGTGGGGCTACCCCGGCCCAGATCCAGGAACTGGCAGCTATGGCCTAACGAACCCCGAACACGTGACTCCAGAATCTTAAGTACCCTTCCCCAGACTCCTTAGCGGGGCCAGACGCACCCACTGATTGGCTCGGGGGAATGCTGGTACCCAAACCATCCAACCAGGCCTGGTTCTGAGCCTGTCATGTGCGCCTCACCGCACACATGATCAGGCAGAACCCCAACACAGCCCAGCCAGACTGATGCCAAAGCTTCCCTATCCAATTAACTCTCCTTTACTGTTCTGAGAGACAAAAATAACTACATTTACACCATAGCGGACACCTTGAAAAGGTGTCACCGCTACATGAACTTTGAGCCCACTCCCATCTTGAGTGTGAGTAACTGAAGCAAGTACCAGAGCAGAATTCTCACCAGATGGGGCCGGTGAAGAATCGGGAAACTTCAGTGGGTATTAAGCCTGGGACCCAACCAGCGGAGGTGATGCTTGTAGAGCAGCCTTGTGTGTCAAGCCAGGGACCGAGCAGGCAAGCGTGGGTGACGCTTGAGAGGTATCTTGAGTGCCAAGCTAGGGACCCAGCAGAGAAGCGGGGGTGACGCTTGAGGAAGATACCACCGTGAAGATTGGTGGAGCTCAAGGGGAGCTCAAGGTATTCAGTGGCAGTGAATCAGTGGATCTAGTGAGAGACCGGGAGCTCAGTGGGCTGAAAAACTACAAGGAGCGATTGTAGTGAAAGAGAAAGGAACTGTTACGTTTGTGTTAGGAACTATCAAAGACTGTTGCCATAGGAGACAGCATTCCTGCACATGCAGATGTAGCGTCTTGCTGGATGCCTTTCCCTGCATGGCTGTCCTCCAATTGAAGTCTCAGAGTTTGCCAATTCATCTTGCAATTACTTAAGGGTGTCCTGGCCCTAACCTGCTTTCCCCCAAAAAGATTGTTAAGAGAAATAAACGTTCTTTTGCGTTCATGAAGTGTCTGGCGCCCAATAACTTTAACTACTCTGTACCCACCATGCCTCATAACCCACCACATACAGAAGGATGTCAGCTATCTCTGGCCCTGGAGGTTCTCATTAGACCGAAGGAGGCCTGGGACCTTGCTACATCTATGAAAATCCAAAACAAAGCTGATTAGACAGGGATTTCACCACCAAAAAGTCATGCAGAGCCTTCTGTGATCAGGGACACTTACCAGATGTTAGGGACCACCTATCGCTAGAATGGTCAAACAGGCAGGCAGAACAACCTCTGCAAGGGTATAGTAAACTAGGAAATCTCTGGGGCACTCTGGTGTTAGGAAGGATCCTCCGGTGTGGTCAAACTGGCAGTGGGATATCCAAACCAGCCGGAACCAGAAGGTAAACCATACAAACAGAAAGCTCCAATAGTGTAATACTGTATATATGATGTTTATTGAATGAAGCCAAATGGCTACTAACAGTGGATAAAAATCAGTAAAGTATAAATATCTATCATGAAATGCCCTCCGTCGAAAAAATGCCCCCGATGGGTCTGCGCATGCACAGTACCAACCGTCAGTCCAGCTGACATGTTGATCAGCTGGCGTGACGTCAACACAGCGCATGCGCAAATCATCGGAGGCATTATCTGACGCTATGCAAACAGCGGGGAGAACGTAGTTGTTATGCCTTGTACACACGGCCGGACATTCCGACCACAAAATCCGTCGGATTTTGTCCGAAACTTGTGTTGCACACACACGGTCGGACAAAGGTGTCAGAAAATCCGATCGTTCCGAACGAGGTGACGTACAACGTGCCTTGAGGCGATTCAGTTCGCATTTGTAGTGCTATACACATTCATTTATTCATTCACAACACATACGATGGGACTACGTAGAGGCCAGTAGCCAATAGCTTTCGTCTCCAAATTTCTTCTGAGCATGCGTGGCACTTTGTGCGTCGGAATTCTCTACACACGATCGGAAAAAGTCTGATCGGATTTTGTTGTCGGAAAGATCCAGCTCTCAAATTTTTCCCCGACGGAAAAAACCCGCTAGAGCGCACACACAATCGGATTTTTGGTAATGTCTATTGAATAGTCATTCAAATGAGCTAGGAGCCTTAAAGTCTTACCCTGAAAAGTCTTCTCTCAGTCAACTAGTCTGGGTCAATGATTAGATAATTAACTCATGCTAATTATGTTAGGTACTGGTCCTCTGGCTGTATATATGTGTGTGACATGTCAAATAAAAGTTATTCCTGATGTACTCCAAGAACTAGTGTTGTCTAATTCTTGGGGGTTCCTATAACCAGATCCATTGGACTCATGTTCCAGGACTTAGAAAGCATTTACGGCAGACACCTTGGGTACTGGATCCGTCACACCGACAACATAATCCGATCAGACTTTTTCCATCGGAATATCTGACTGTGTGTACGGGGCATTGGATTGAGCCTCGCTGCCGCGAGGCGGGTTGTGGGTGTGTTGAAGGGCGTGTTTTGTGTGTGTAGCAACCCGCCCTTAGACACAGGCAAAACCCGTTGTTCAACACACCAAACACGCCCTGCAACACAGACAAAACACGCCCTTCAGCACACGGAAAAGCCGCCCCGCTACAGCGAGGCGCCATCTGACAAGTGCATTCTCCCTCGCCTATTTGCATAGCGTCCAGTACTGCCCGCTGAATACTGTCTCCCGTCAAAAAATGCCTCTGACAAACTGCGCATGCGCTGTGTTGACGTCCTGCCAGCTGAACAACATATCAGCTGGAGTAACGTTTGGTACTGCGAATGCGCAGACCCATCAGGGGCATTTTTCAATGGAAGGCATTTCTCAATAGAACACCGGCAAAAACTAATTATTTCACCCCCCACGTCTGGGGCACACGTGGAGCGCGATGGCGGCAGCGATCGTTCTACTTTAAGTTTTTTCTCATTCAAACATATTTTCAGAAAATGTTTGGGGGAAATATTGTTTGTTTATGTTATGGTGGATTTCCTAATGTTTTTGAAAATTTTGTTTATGGATTTGACAAAAAAAAAAAATCTACGCTATTATGCCTTATTATAATACGTAATTTATATTATTTATATTAATAATTAATATTAATTTTAATTAAAGTGTGTTCATTTAAAAATAAGGCGGTTAATATTAATTTATATTAAAGTGTGTTCATTTAAAAATAAGGCGGTTATATAGTAATTAGTGCTCTTACACCAGGGACTTCTTATTTTTGGACAATATTTTTTATTTATATACTGAGCATGGTAATAGAGTCCGCTGACAATATAAAACAATTAATCAACTCTAATTTCAGGTGTTTTTTATCCCCTTGGCTGTAGGAGACGGGAATATAAACCAGTGGGAAGAATAAGGATAAGATTTACATTACTATGGTACTAGATGCTATTATATCAGGTATGAAGTAGACATTTTTTTTTTTAAAGAAATATTTTATTCAAGGAACTATTCATATAACACCGATCCTGTTTATTGTATTTTTAATGTGAGGGATTTTTTTTATTGTTAACAAAACTTAAATTATTGTTATGCACTCTTTTATTTTTTTCACACCAAATATGATCAATGATAAATGGATATATTACTATATTAGTTCATTATCTTAATAATTACACAGACTTATAGGAAAACACGTTATGCCACTTAACCACTTCCAGACCAGCCTCGTTTTTGATTTTAGGTGTTTACATGTTTAAAACAGTTTTTTTTTTGCTAGAAAAAACTTAGAACCCCCAAACATTATATATTGTTTTTTTTTCTAACACCCTAGAGAATAAAATGGCTGTCGTTGCAATACTTTTTTTCACACCGTATTTGCGCAGCGGTCTTACAAGCGCACTTTTTTTGGAAAAAATTCACTTTTTTGAATAAAAAAATAAGACAACAGTAAAGTTAGTCCAATTTTTTTATAGATTGTGAAAGATAATGTTACGCCGAGTAAATTGATACCTAACATGTCACGCTTCAAAATTGCGCCCGCTCGTGGAATGGCATCAAACTTTTACCCTCAAAAATCTCCATAGGCGACGTTTAAAGAATTCTACAGGTTGCATGTTTTGCGTTACAGAGGAGGTCTATGGCTATAATTATTGCACTCGCTCTACCGATCGCGGCGATATATCACATGTGTGGTTTGACCACTGTTTTCATATGCGGGCGCTACTCACGTATGCGTTCGCTTCTGCGCGCGAGATCGTCGGGACGGGGCGCTTTAAAAATTATTATTTTTTTTTTCTTATTTATTTTTCTTGATTTTATTGATTTTTACACTGTTTTTAAAAAAAAAAAAAAAATGGCTCACTTTTATTCCTATTACAAGGAATGTAAACATCCCTTGAAATAGAAAAAAAGCATGACAGGTCCTCTTAAATATGAGATCTGGGGTCAAAGAGTCCTCAGATCTCATATTTGGACTTAAATGCAAAAAAAATAAAAAAATGTAATTTAAAAAAATGACATTTGGAAAATGTTCCTTTAAGAGGTATGGGCGGAAGTGATGTTTTGACGTCGCTTCCGCCCTGCTATGGTATAGAGACGGGTGGCGGCCATCTTAGCCTCACTCGTCTCTATACCCAGCACGGAGGAGGACCTGATCGCTTCCGCCGCTGTCGACGGCTCCGGTAAGCGGCGGAAGGCGCGGGAGAGCGGCGGGAGGGGGGGGCACCTCTCCCGCCGCCGATAACGGTGATCTTGCGGCGAATCCGCCGCGATGACCACCATTATCGGAATGCCGACTGGCGCCTGAAGAGATGGATATCTCGGTTGTGGCAGCAGCTGCTGCTGTTACCGAGATATCCCTCTTCAAAAAAGGGACGGACATCGTCGTGCATTTTATTATATATAAGTTTCACCTATTATTTTTCATCTGTGTTATTTATTTTTAGATACTTTAAAAAAAATATATTTTTGGAACTGATATGGCTAATACATTGGTATAGTTTCAGACACAATCTAGCCAGAAATGGCAGCGATATTATACTAGAAAGTTTGTCACAAACAGCAAACAGATTCATCCATTGTCCAATCAATGGAGCACACCCCCCCTTGGGGCTCGCAGTTCTAGACCCCCCCACCCCCACGGTAGACTCGCATCCTCTGTGTCTCCGTCCACTGTCCTCCTCTCCTCCACACTTGGGCAGCAGCAGCGGCAGAAGTGCCCGCTCCTCTCATGCTTGCGCCGCTTGCCAAAGCTCCACTAGGCATCCAATAGGTTTGGACCAATCGGGAAACAGGTCTCAGTGACCTGCCTCCTGATTGGCGGGGAGACACTGTAGTGTGAAGATAGCGAAAATTTATTTGCTATGGTCACACAATTGGGTGGGATCAGGGCGCACTCTCTGCTCCCCGAGCCCACCCTTTTCGAAGCCTCTGGCTCTAATCATGTGCTTAAAAAAAAAAACACCCCCCTCCCACCCCTGCCATAGGAATCCATGGGTCCGGCGTCCTGAAAGGGGCCAGGCGCATGGATAGGGAGGCGGCACCAGGGAAAGGGGGGCAGCGCCCGTGCGCCCCCTCAATGCACGGGCCGCCACTGCAGCAGGTTCTGGCCAATGACTCATGACCGGGAACTGCTGATCGGCTGTGTCCAGTCACAGCTCAGAGCATTGTGTTGACACAGGGCTCTGTACAGAGGAAATGATCTCTTTGTTTCTTATCCCTGGAAAGCAGGGTTAAAGGGTAACTCCACTTTCGTGGGGAAAAAAATAGCAAATAAAGGAAAAAATAATATAGCGTATACAATTGCGACACAAGTCCTATTGTAATTGAATGTAATTCAAAAAATACCTTTCCTTTTCAATCTGCAGCCACTGTCATTTTCTGAAAATGCATTGCAATACGGCTACATGGAGGTGATCTGTATACAGAATGCATACAGAACACCCCCAGAAACATAATTTTCTGCTTGTGTGATTGGCTCACTGATTCTCCCAGAAGTCTGCACTAAGATACAAGTCAGATTTCAGGCATCCTCTGCAACAAAAATGTAATTTTTGGTGAGATACTCCCAATAGGAAATCACGTCTAAAGGGATGCAGGCCCAGCTGCTTTCCTCATTAGAGCCCTGCAGCTGTACAGCTGATTGATAATTATGAAACCACTCCCATTAGAGTCACTGAGCACAGGGGCACAGAGGAACAAACAGGGATTTCTTCAGAATAACAAAAGGTAGAAATTTGTAACAAAGTTTGTTAAAAACCCTGAAATGTACAGAGATCACCCAGAGGGGAATGTTTTTTTCTCAACAAAAGTAGAGTTACGCTTAACCACTTGCCGCCCGCCTATTGTCAAAAGGCGTCGACAAAGTGGTTGTAAAATCCTGACAGGACGTCATATGACGTCCTCAGGATTTTGAGCCGCTGCGCGCCCCCAGGGGCGCGCATCGCGGCGATCGTTGTTGCGGGGTGTCAGTCTGACACCCCGCAACTACGATCTTGGTAAAGAGTCTCTGACGGAGACTCTTTACCACGTGATCAGCCGTGTCCAATCACGGCTGATCACAGTGTAAATAGGAAGAGCCGGTTATCGGCTTTTCCTCACTCGCGTCTGTCAGACGCGAGTAGAGGAGAGCCGATCGGCTGCGCCTCTGACAGGGGGGGTCTGTGCTGATCAATTATCAGCACAGCCCCCCCGAGGATGCCCACACTGGACCACCAGGGACGCCACCAGACCACCAGGGATGCCCATCACAAGGTATGCCACCCTAGACCACCAGGGATGACACAGTGCCCACAATGGGTGCCAATCAGTGCCCACAATGGATGCCAATCAGTGCCCACAATGGGCATCACTGATTGGCATGCATTATTGTTTGGCACTGATTGGCATCCATCAGTACAAAAAAATGCTGCCTATCAGTGCCTATTCGTGCCACCTATCAGTGCCCATCCGTGCCACCTATCAGTGCCCATCCGTGCCAACTATCAGTGCCCATCCATACCGCCTATCAGTGCCCATCCATGCTCATCTGTGCCGCCTATCCATGCCCATCTGTGCCGCCTATCCATGCCCATCTGTGCCGCCTTTCCATGCCAATCCGTGCCGCCTATCCGTGCCCATCAGTGCCGCCTATCAGTCCCGCCTATCAGTGCCACATATCAGTGCCCATCAATGCCACCTCAGTGCCACCTCATCGGTGCCCATCAGTGCCGCCTTATCAGTGCCCATCAGTGAAGGAGAAAACTTACTTATTTACAAGGTTTTGAAACTGAAACAAAAAAAACATTTTTTTTTTCAAAATTTTCGGTCTTTTTTGATTTGTTTAGCAAAAAATAAAAACCGCAGAGGTGATCAAATACCACCAAAAGAAAGCTCTATTTGTGGGAAAAAAATGATAAAAATGTCATTTGGGTACAGTGTTGTATGACCGCGCAATTGTCATTCAAAGTGTGAGAGCGCTGAAAGCTCAAAATTGGTCTGAGCAGGAAGGTGTTTAAGTGCCTGGTATTGAAGTGGTTAAAAAAAACAAAGAGCTATTTAGTAAAAAGCAGCACACATTATACAAATTAACCCTTGCTAGGCACACATTTAACCCCTTGACTACCCGAGATATTAACCCCTTCTCTACCAGTGTCATTAGTGTATAGTATTATCACTGATCACTGTATTAGTGTCACTGGTAATGTCAGTGGCAGTTAGTCAGCTCCCACCCACCCAGTATGAGTTATGCTGCGTACACACGACCGGACTTTTCAACAGCAAAGGCCCGATGGAACAAATCCGTGGGACAATTCGATCGTGTATGGGCTCCATCGGACCTTTGCTGTCCAAAAATCTGACGGACTTTAGAAATTTTTCCGCCGGAACTCTGCCAGACCCAGTTCCTATCGAGAAATCCGTTCGTGTGTATGCCAGTCCGACGGACAAAAAACGACGCTAGGGCAGCTACTCGTACGTCACCACGTTCAAATCCGTTGGACTTTGGTGTGATTGTATGTGGCCAAGTCCGTTCATTCGGAAAGTCAGTCGGAAACTGCACCGAAAGTCCGTCGGAAAGACCGTTGGACCCAGTCCGTTGAAAATTCCGGCCGTGTGTACGCAGCATTAGTGTCAGATCCTGCGGCACTATCACAGTCCTACTATTAGTCACTAGTTGCCGCCATTATTAGCATACAAAAAGAAATAAATAAAAATTCCAGTGTATAGTTTATAGACACTATAACTTTTGTGCAAACCGATCAATATACACTAATTGGGATTTTTTATTTTTTTTTACCAAAGATGTGTAGCAGAATACATTTTGGCCTAAATTTATGAAGAAATTAGATTTTTTATTATTTTTTTTTATGGATTTGTTTTATAGCAGAAATTAGAAAATATTGTTTTTTTTTTCCAAAACCTTTTTCGTTTATATAATAATAATAATTAAAAAAAAAAAAAAAAAAAACAGTGATCACTAGATTTTTCAAATAAATAGAGCTTTTTTTGGTGGTAATTGATCACCAATTACCACCAAAAAAAGTTCTATTTATTTGAAAAAAATTATTAAAATTTCGTTTGGGTACAGCGTTGCAAGACTGCGCAATTACCAGTTAATATAGCGCAGTACTAAATAGCAAAAAAATGGCCTGGTCACGAAGGGGGGTAAAAACTTACGGAGCTGAGGTGGTTAAGATTAAAGTAGTTCTAAATCTTACATTTTTTTTTTCTTTAGATAATAAACATTATACTCATCTGTTTTGTGCAATGGTTTTGCATAGGGCAGCCCTGATCCTCCTCTTCTGGGGTCCTTCTCCAGCACTCATGGTACTTCTGCTTTCTATGTGGGCGCTCCCGAGCTGTACTGTCTGCATCCATAGACACAGACAGCCCCGGCTCAGACCTGCCCCCACTTCCTCATCACAGGATTTGATTGACAGCAGCAGGAGCCAGTGGCTCCCACAGCTATCAATCTACCCAGTGAGGAGGGCTAGAGCGGAGGGAGCTGCTGCTCTCGGGTACGGCTCTGGATCAAGATCGGGCACAGGTAAGTATAAGGGCGGCTGGGGGGGTCACACAAGATTTTTTACATTAATGCAGAAAATGCATTAAGGTAAAAAACCTTAAGGCTTTAGAACCACTTTAGAACTATCCATGTTATTTCATATTTCTTTCCATAGTGTTTTAATTTTACCATAAATAAAATACCATAAATGTTGGCCAATGTTTACATTTTTTTTTTATAGTGGTTTACTATCTATACTTATATACTTTCATTAGTTGTTGGATAACTTTATTTTGCAAATAAACATGTTTTACAGGGATGCTGGACTTTCTAATAAGAAAACCCAGCACTAGCTCTGCACTGGATCGATAGCTTCCATCTCTTCTTTCTTCAAGGCAGGGGTATCCCTTCCAAGACCTTTGCCATTCAGGTCTCTTCACAGCATTGTAGTTAACCATATTTCTTTCTAAAACTAGACTCTCACTTTTCCGCAAGTAGTATATTTGTGTAGCGCCCACGACCTTTAGGTGGGTGCTAGTAGGTAAGTGTTAGGTAAATTGCCAGTTCCTTACCCTTTTTGTTTAGGCCTGGTTGTTTAATTTGCTTTGGTGGGACTGGAGTGATAGAATAGAGGGGGGTGTGACCACCTGTACTCTGCCCTGAAAGACCTTCCTTGCTCTCCCTAAGAAATGTTCTGGAAGGAAGGCGGGTGGGGACTGGGGTGCGGGCAGTTTGTATGGATAGCCCTGGTCCAATCATTAATTTGTATTGGCAGGGGCAGGACTGATATATAAACTGAGGTTACATGCTTCCTGGGGAGATGGTAAGAAACTAAGTCCAGAGAAACAGCCAAAATGTGATGCTAAGGAGCAGTCTTGAACGCCTGGAGGTTCAGAGACCCCAGCGCTGGATAGCAGGAACCAAACCTGAAGGCCTGAGGGTTCAGAGACCTCAGTGCTGGATGGCAGGAAACAAACCTGAAGGCCTGAGGGTTCAGAGACCTCAGTGCTGGATTAGAAATCAAAAGGAAGAACTCCGGACAGCCGCACACCGGGAAAATAAAATCCAAAGGGTTTATTTAAAAGCAAAAAGACACTACAATCCAAACACGGCAAAAAGGGGGGTACAGAGCTGACGCGTTTCGCACTGTATTTCAGTGCTTACTCATAGCTGAAATACAGTGCGAAACGCGTCAGCTCTGTACCCCCCTTTTTGCCGTGTTTGGATTGTAGTGTCTTTTTGCTTTTAAATAAACCCTTTGGATTTTATTTTCCCGGAGTGCGGCTGTCCGGAGTTCTTCCTTTTGATTTCTAATCATTGTGCTATTAGCCAGCACCTGGGGCTCCCACACAGGAGCAGGAGCATTCGCTTGTAAGGAGAGTCTTGGAGCGGTGGTTGGTTGTTTTTCACCTCAGTGCTGGATGGCAGGAACCAAACCTGACGGCCTGAGGGTTCAGAGACCTCAGTGCTGGATGGCAGGAAACAAACCTGAAGGCCTGAGGGTTCAGAGACCTCAGTGCTGGATGGCAGGAACCAAACCTGACGGCCTGAGGGTTCAGAGACCTCAGTGCTGGATGGCAGGAACCAAACCTGACGGCCTGAGGGTTCAGAGACCTCAGTGCTGGATGGCAGGAAACAAACCTGACGGCCTGAGGGTTCAGAGACCTCAGTGCTGGATAGCAGGAACCAAACCTGAAGGCCTGAGGGTTCAGAGACCTCAGTGCTGGATGATTCAACAACACCAATTCACCAAAAGAAACCCTGGGAGAAACGGACCAGGAATCCCGGCTGGGATTGTTCTAACCATGAGGAGCGGGAAGTAGCTGCAAAGAGGATGGATTAGACCTGGATATCATCCGGGACTTTCCTGAACTGACCTGGGAGGATCGCAGGAGTCAAGATAGGCAGGTGAGGCCTGGGGCTTCCAGCATTCACATACCAAGATGCTTTTCAGAGGGGCATTGGTCAGTTCACTAAGGGAAAGGGACTTAACTAGACATGTGCAATTCGTTTAGTTACGAATTCGTTTTGCGTTCAAATTCGTTATATTCGTTCATTCGTTATCGTACGAATGAACGAATGGTTTACTAAAAATTCTAACGAATAACGAACTATCGAAACGAACGAATATGAAAAACAACGAAAATACGAAATAATTAAATTAGAAACAACGAAACTACGAAAGAATGAAAATCCGAAAAACGAAAACAGAAACAACGAAAATACCGAACAAAGATTCAAGAATAACGAAAATCAAAATGAACGAAAAAATTCGTACATTCGTAACTTTTTTTTTTTGTTTGTTGATTCGTAACTTTCCGTGTCTCTTACAATGGCGCTGCTTAACGTGCTTCGAATGGATTCGTAAATTCGTTAAAATCAAAATGAACGAAAAAATTCGTACATTCGTAACTTTTTTTTTTTGTTTGTTGATTCGTAATTTTCCGTGTCTCTAACAACAGCGCTGCTTAACGTGCTTCGAATGGATTCGTAAATTCGCTACTTTTCTTTGTTAGTTGATGAAAGTGGTTGGGTCGGAGGCACTGTTTTGGTGGATTTTTGAGTTAAATTCTGACTTGTGAGAGAGAAATTCTTTGTTTCTTAAACATGTAATAGCATACACATTACCGTATATACTCGAGTATAAGCCGAGATTTTCAGCCCTTTTTTTAGGGCTGAAAGTCCCCCCCTGGCTTATACTCGAGTTAGCGCCGTCTGCCTACATGAACAGCGTGTCATGCAGACAGATGGCAGTGTTCAAAAGCCGCGCCTCCTCCTCCCCCCCCGTCCGTGATAGGCGGACACTAATTTTCCCAGCAGTAAGTCAATGTGCAGTGTTCCGCCTATAATGGACGTCCTGTCATTCTCATCTCATGGACGAGGATGAGAGGATGTCCGTGATAGGCGGAACACTGCACACTGACTGCTGGGAAAACAGAGTGTTCCTCCTATCACGGACGAGGAGGAGGAGGAGGCGCGGCTTTTAAATGTGTAATGGCGCCTTACACGCTGATCGCCAGGATCAGCAATGGGGGACACAGGACATCCAGCGATCGGCACAGGAGGAACAAGAGGAACAAGGAGGCATTAACGATCGCAAGACTGGTGGACACAGGTGGCAGATCGGAGGGAGGCAGATCGGCGGGAGGCAGATCGGCGGGAGGCAGATCGGCGGGAGGCAGATCGGCTGCAATGGGGACACAGGGGGGGGGTTTGTACAGGACACAAGGGACATACAGCTGCAGATGGGCATTTGCTGACCCTCATTTCCACTTACAGTAGCTGCTGCATTTTTCACCCTCGGCTTATACACGGGTCAATAAGTTTTCCCAGTTTTTTCGTGGTAAATTAGGGGCCTCGGCTTATACTCGGGTCGGCCTATACTCGAGTATATACGGTACATAAAATTATGAATTATGCTCCGATTACGAATCTACAAAAACAATGTTACGAAAGTACGAATAAATCAATCTTACGAAAGTACGAATGTAACTAAATCTACGAAAATACGAATGCGTCCCAATACAAAATATAATGAAAATACGAAAATGCGAATTAACGAATCAACGAAAAAATAACTCCTTACGAAAATACGAACGAGTCCGAATACGAACACCAACGACTTACGAAAATACGAACGAGTCCGAATACGAACACCGACGACTTACGAAAATACGAACGAGTCCGAATACGAACACCGACGACTTACGAAAATACGAACGAGTCCGAATACGAACACCGACGACTTACGAAAATACGAACGAGTCCGAATACGAACACCGACGACTTACGAAAATACGAACGAGTCCGAATACGAACACCGACGACTTACGAAATTACGAATCGTTACGAATCAACGGAAACAAACAGAAACTAAACTAAACAAATTTTTCTATTGTGCACATGTCTATACTTAACTACTCTCAGGAACTAGACAGAAGAGGCTGCTCATATATTTCGTTGAATGCATTTGTAACGGACTGCAACCAAGAAAAATAAAGTTATCTGTTCAACATAATTGACTGTTGCTGATGTGATTCATGCAGGGGTGGAAGAACGGAGGCAGGGGCGGACTGACAACTCATGGGGCCCCCGGGCAATAGGAGATTACGGGGCCCCCAGGCAGAGATTATGGGGCCACAAAGTATACACACACACACACAGTATACGATCACACAGTACACACATACATGTACACACAGTATACACAGACATGTTTCTATTGGCTGAGAAGGTATTGGAGAGGTGGGGCAGCTATAATCTCAGTTTTTTGAGACCAAAAGGATGTCGGTAAGGGACATTTCAGAAACAGATGTAAAAAAAAAACACAATTTTTACATACTGTCCCTGGTTTTACTGAGGTTGGCAACCCTGATGGGGCCAGTGCCCGAGTGGTCGAATGGTCATTCCGCCCCTGAACGGAGGTATGTTAACAGTAGAGTACGAACACACCCAGCAGCTCCTAAAGGAGTAGTGCGCTACATTATAAATATTTAATTTTAAAATTTTCGTATTTACTCACGGTAACTTAAAATAGGTAACATTTATAAAAAAATGTATGTTTTAGTCTTGCATATAATGCAAAGATAAAGAAAATACCAACAAAGAAAAAACAAACAGTATACTATACAGTAGCAGTTGTCAGTAGGCACATACCCGGTGACATGGTTCCCTATTAAAGTAATTTTCAAACATATAAAAAATAACTAAACTATAAAATCTGAACAATTTTGTGTCTATAATCTGCAAACTATTTGTTTCCAAGTCCTATTTATCTTCTGTCTTGGGCTCTTTAGGTGATGGTGGCGAAGAACCAGACGGTGGTCACAGAATTTCTCCTCTTGGGTTTCGGAGACCTCCATGATCTCAAATTTCTACTTTTTGCCTTCCTTCTGATTATTTATGTCATGGGTTTAACAGGAAACGCCCTTGTCATTGTCTTGGTTATGGTCAGTCAGAATCTTCGCTCTCCCATGTACTTCTTTCTGTCCCAGCTGTCTTTGTCTGAGTTCCTCTTCACCAGCAATATTCTGCCTGGCATGTTATGGCTGACTCTAGCAGGTGGTGGAAAAATATCCATTATCAGATGTTTTTCCCAATTTTATCTACTAGCAGTATGCACCGTCACTCAATGCTTGCTGCTAACCACCATGTCCTTCGACCGATACCTGGCCATTTGTAAGCCATTACATTATACCATCATTATGACCTTTGGACTTCAACTTCAGATTGTCACATTATGTTGGTCAACAGGATTTATCTTGTCAATTGTACTATTTGGTTTCTTATATAGGTTAGAATTCTGTGGTCCAGATACCATCAATCATTTCTACTGTGACATTGGTCCTGTTTTAGAACTTGCATGTTCCGATATTTCTTCTACTAAGCTGGTTACCTCTATGTTGTCTACTCCTCTTGTTGTCTGCCCATTTGTGCTCATCACAGCCACCTATATTTCCATCTTCAACACCATCCTGAAGATCTCATCCTCTATCAGGAGACAGAAGGCCTTCTCTACTTGCAGTTCTCACCTCACCGTGGTTTGCCTATACTTTGGAAGCTTGGCGTCTATATATATTTTTTCACCCAAAATTGGTTCCAATACAAAAAAGAATTTGTCTTTAATATATATCTTGGTGACTCCGATATTCAACCCTCTGATCTACAGCTTGAGGAACCAGGATATTAGAGGGGCCATTAAAAAATATATACACCTTATTGGCACTTGGCAATTGCCTTAAACATGCCTTAAACATGCGCCGATATTTCTTCTACTAAGCTGGTTACCTCCATGTTGTCTACTCCTCTTGTTGTCTGCCCATTTGTGCTCATCACAGCCACCTATATTTCCATCTTCAACACCATCCTGAAGATCTCATCCTCTATCAGGAGACAGAGGGCCTTCTCTACTTGCAGTTCTCACCTCACCGTGGTTTGCCTATACTTTGGAAGCTTGGCGTCTATATATATTTTTTCACCCAAAATTGGTTCCAATACAAAAAAGAATTTGTCTTTAATATATATCTTGGTGACTCCGATATTCAACCCTCTGTTCTACAGCTTGAGGAACCAGGATATTAGAGGGACCATTAAAAAATATATACACCTTATTGGCACCTGGCAATTGCCTTAAACATGCGCCAAACCTAATTTCTTAAAGGAAACATGCACATACAGGGCGTCAGGATCACTTAAGTGCTCCTGCTTCCCATTACAGTATCTGGCTGTTGGCTGTTGCATTCTCCCGGTCTGTGTTTGTCCACCTGTTAAGTGATTTATCTGCTCAGTCACCTGATATAAGCAAACCGAACACTCTGTCCCTTGTTTGTGATAGAGACACAGTTACCTGCATTGTTCTTGATCAAGTCTCCCATTTGTCTGCCTTGTTTGCTGTTTGATCTCCCTGTGTATGACCCATATTGGATATTGGATTATTCCCTGAACTCTGCCTGCCTTATTACCTGGACCATCTTAGAACCACGCTATCTGTCTGCTAAACTGCAAGGAGTCTGTTGTTTGCTCTGCTCGTGTCTGCCCTAGTGTGGTAGCCAGGCAATATAGCATTGTGTATAAGTCCTGGGGGCAACCAAGTACCGGTAGACCTGCTTGTCTTAAGGGAAAGGGGGCTGCTGTAGGTGAAGCACACAGTAGCTAGCTATAGTGTCTGACTACTTGCATTGTGGTAGACATGACACTCATGACATTGGGTCAGTCCATCTAAAACTAACATTGCAGTTTTTTGTAGATGTCAATCCACCCAAAAGTTTCTTATTTTTCCTTGGGACTCTGTTGGTGAGAATTATTCCTGTGTCTGCACACCTGCTCTGGTCATTAAAAGGAATTTGCACCCTCTCTGTTGGTTTATTTACTTTATGAATACAACTGGAACATGAGGGCAGGAATGTCCAAACCTCCAGGTGGGCAACAACCTAGTCAGGAATAACAATGAGCCAATGATTCGGCCCGAACTTTAGCCTATTTGGTTCCCTGTTTGGCAGCAGCCAATATTTATATATAGAAGCATTATTTTTACCACTTCTATATATGACAGCTTCCCACTTACTTCTAAGGAAGCCGCAGGTGCTTACACCCATGGCGTGCCTAGGAACCACTGACGTCATTGGGAATCCCTGCCCCATAGCCATATTTGGTCAATGATGTCACCACTATCCCCACCCATTCTCTTCTCTCAGGGAGCTGTCATTTGGCTATGTGTACCAACAGGACTGGTCATGTGAGCTGGGTTGCCAGTTTTTTTCCCTGGCGAGTCAGCAGGTGATGGGCATCATGATTGATGATGGATTTACTAATGAGGGGCCCTTTTTAGGATTTTTTTTTTAAAAGGGACTTGGGAGTCTTTATTTCTAGTTACAATTCTTTCTTTTGTGAATGAGTAGGGGTACTATGTGCCCAATACTCATGCATGCAAAAAGGGCAGTATCTGGGGGCTATGTGTACCAACAGGACTGGTCATGTGAGCTGGGTTGCCAGTTTTTTTTTCCTGGCGAGTCAGCAGGTGGTGGGCATCATGATTGATGATGGATTTACTAATGAGGGACACTTTGAGGATTTTTTTTTTTTTTTAAAAGGGACTTGGGTATCTTTATTTCTAGGTACAATTCTTTCTTTTGTGAATGAATAGGGGTACTATGTGCCCAATACTCATGCATGCAAAAAGGGCAGTATCTGGGGGCCCGTTATTATTACAGGGGCTTCCAGATTCTGATAAAACCCCTTAACTGGCCCGTCACAAGTCGGTCCGACTTTGAAAATGCTCCCTGTACTACTTTGGTCCGACTTTGATCCTACTTTAGCCCATTGACTATCATTCAAGTCGGATCAAAGTCGGATCGCCGTCTTGCATGATTGAGGGGGGAACTTCCTGATTAGCAGGAATCACAGATGTCGCTCTTCCTGTCTGACAGAACGATGGTCTGCCTTGTTTGCATAGAGCCGTTCTACCTCTCCAGCGAGCGATCGTGGGGTGGCCGCCGGCCATCGCGGCCACCGGAGCCTGTTGATTGGCTCTCGCTGTGTCCAATCACAGTGGGAGCCACCCCAGAGCCGTGCACGCGAATCACGTAGAGGTACGCAATTTTTCACTTAAGGGCCGCCCTGCCGCAGTAAATGTACGTGGGGCGGTCCTTAGGTGGTTAATAACTGCTGGGTTTTAAAAAAAAAATTTTTGCTAAAGAAGAAAATTGAAAATTTTGAAAAATAAAAGTTTTTGTTAGTTTCTATCAGAAAATTTTGTAAATAAGTAATTTTTCTCCTTCGCTGATGTGCTCTGATAAGGCTGCACTGATGAGGCAGCACTGATAAGGAGGCACTTACAGATACTCGAAAAATTTGAATATTGTGCAAAAGTTCATTTATTTCACTAATGCAACTTTACAGGTGAAACTAATATATGAGATGGACTCATTACATGCAAAGCAAGATAGATCAAGCCGTGATTTGTCATAATTGTGATGATTATGGCTCATAGCTCATGAAAACCCCAAATCCACAATCTCAGAAAATTAGAATATTGTGAAAAGGTGCAATATTCTAGGCTCAAGGTGTCCCACTCTAATCAGCTAATTAAAGCGGAGCTCCACCCTAAAGTGGAACTTCCGCTTATTGGATTCCTCCCCCCCTCCGGTGCCACAATTGGCACCTTTTTCAGGGGGGAGGGGGGTGCAGATACCTGTATAATACAGGTATCTGCACCCACTTCCGGGACTAGCATCCCCGCCCATATCCGAGGATATCCGAGGATGCCCCGTTGTGTCTTGGGAAACACAGTTCCCGGGACACAGCGGGGACCAATAGAGAAGCGCAGCGTGACTCGCGCATGCGCAGTAGGGAAGCGGGCAGTGAAGACTTTGCGTCTTAACTTCCTGATTCCCTGACAGAGGATGGCGGCGGGGCAGCGAGAGACGAGCGCTCGCTCGTCACATTCTGCCGACACCGCTGGAACCTGGAACAGGTAAGTGTCCATTTATTAAAAGTCAGCAGCTGCAGTATTTGTAGCTGCTGACTTTTAATATTTTGGGTGTAGGTGCAGCTCCACTTTACGCCATAACACATGCAAAGGGTTCCTAAACATTAATAGAAACTTATGTGGAGGGGAAAAGTGTGGAAGAAAAAGGTGCACAAGCAGCAGAGATGACCGCAGCCTGAAGAGGATTGTCAGCAAAAAGCCATTCAAAAGTGTTGGGGACTTTCAAGTGGACTGAGGCTGGAGTCAGTGCTTTAAAGAGCCACAGACGGATCCTGGACATGGGCTTCAAATGTTGTATTCCTCTTGCCAAGCCACTCCTGAACAACAAACAATGTCAGAAGTGTCTTACCTGGGCTAAAGAAAAACAGACCTTGTCTGTTGCTTAGTGGTCCAAAGTCCTCTTTTCTGATGAGAGCAGATTTTGCATCTCATTTGGAAACCAAGGACCCAGAGTATGGAGGAAGAATGGAGAAGCGCACACTGCAAGATGCTTGGAGTCCAGTGTGAAGTTTCCAGTCTGGGAAGCCATGTCATCTGCTGGTATTGGTCCACTGTGCTTCATTAAGTCCAGGGTCAACGCAGCTGTCTACCAGGAGATTTTGGAGCACTTTATGCTTCCTTCCGCAGATGAGCTCTATGGGGATGCTGACTTAATTTTCCAGCAGGACTTGGCACCTGCCCACACTGCCAAAAGCACCAAAACCTGGTTCAATGACAGTGGGGTTACTGTGCTTGATTGGCCAGCAAACTCGCCTGACCTGAACCCCATAGAGCAGTGGTCATCAACCCTGTCCTCAGGGCCCACTAACAGGCCAGGTTTTATGTATTACCTTGGGGAGATGGAGACTAGAATACTGCAATCACTGAGCAGCAAATGATATCACCTGTGATGTACTTCAGTTATCTTGCAAACCTGGCCTGTTAGTGGGTCCTGAGGACAGGGTTGATGACCACTGCCATAGAGAATCTATGGGGCATTGCTAAGAGAAAGACGAGAGACATGAGACCGAACAATGCAGAAGAGCTGAAGGCCGCTATTGAAGCATCCTGGTCTTCCATAACACCTCAGCAGTGCCACAGGCTAATAGCTTCCAGGCCACGCCACATTGAGACAGTAATTGCTGCAAAAGGGGCCCAAACCAAGTACTGAGTACATATGCATGCTTATACTTTTCAAAGGTCCGATATTGTTCTATGTACGATCCTTGTTTTATTGATTGCATGTAATATTCAAATGTTCTGAGATTGTGGATTTGGGGTTTTCATGAGCTGTAAGCCATAATCATCACAATTATGACAAATCACGGCTTGAACTATCTTGCTTTGCATGTAATGAGTCTATCTCATATATTAGTTTCACCTTTTAAGTTGCATTAATTAAATAAATTAACTTTTACACAATATTCAAATTTTTCGAGTATTACCTGTATGACCAGCACTGTTTGGCACTGATAGGCGGTGATGAGCACTGATAAGTGACACTGATGGGCACTGAAAGGCAGCACTGACTTGTAAGCATGAGCTCAGGCATGTTCGCAACTCCATGTTCCTGCACCCGCCAGGAAGCTGACACTCCACAGTGCTAATCACAGGTAGTGAAACATTTCCCGATTTGTGCAGTCGCGGATTGGGAAATGTCTCACTGCCTGTGATTAGCACTGCGGAGTGTTAGCTTCCTGGCGGGTGTGGGCACATGGAGTTGCGAACACGCCTCATCTTTCTGACCTGCATCAGTGATGGGCACAGATTGGCATCACTGATGGGCACTGTTGAGATGCACTTGTACAGATCTCCCCTGTGAGGAAATGCCGCTGATTGGCTCAGCTCTCCTCACACGCTGTCAGTGGCTGAAAGTTGCCGAGAAGGGCCGAAGGCGGGCGAAAGCTGCCAAGAAAGGCCGAAGGCGGCCGAAAGCTGCCGAGAAAGGCTGAAGACGGCCGAAAGCTGCCGAGAAAGGCTGAAGACGGCCGAAAGCTGCTGAGAATGGCCGAAGGTGGCCGAAAGCTGCCGAGAAAGGCCGAAGACGGCCGAAAGCTGCAGAGAATGGCCGAAGGCGGTCGAAAGCCGCTGAGAAGGGCCGAAGGCAGCAGAAAGCCGACCGGAGCCTCACAACAGCGGGGTATCGGTGGGGGATTGGCGTATAACGCACACCCCTGATTTTCCCCTGATTTTAAAGGGAAAAAAGTGTGTGTTATACGCCGATAAATACGGTAGATAAAATTTTCTGGAAATATGGTTGCGATGGTTTTCTAATTTTTTGAAAATCTTGATTACAACTGTGAAAAAAGTAAAATACACTATTTTGCTAGATTATTATAATACATAATTAATAGTGTTCATGAAAGATCAGGCTGTTATATACTAATTATTATCTCTACACCAAGGAAATCTTATTTGTTGGCAACAATTTTATTTATATCCCGAGCATGGTTAAAGAACGGTCCTCTGACAATATACAAAAATTATCATTTCTAATTTCAGATGATTTTTATTCCCTTAGCTGTAAGAGATGGAAATATAAAGCACTAGGAAGAATAAGGATAAGATTTATTATGGTACTGAATGCTATTATATCAGGTACAAAGTAGACATTTTCCAAAGGAATCATTTATTCTAGGAACTATTCATCCACCGATTCAGTTTTTTGTATTTTTTATGTGAATTTTTTTTTTCTTTATAGTTAACATAATTGTTTTTTTAATGTTATGAAGTAGTTTATTTTATTTTCACATTACACAATTAATGGAAATGGATATATTAATTGACTAACTTGATAATTACACAGGTTTATGGGAAAACTCCACTTTATGCAACTTAAGATAAGAAAGGTTTTAAATTTTGCTATATGGTTTCACTTATTATTTTTCATCCGTGTTCATTTTTTTTTAATTTTTTTTATATTCGGTTTATATGTAGCAGGCATGTTGTAATGCAATTTCTACTTTTGGCAACAAGATGGAGAGAGATGTTGACTGGTCCTTCCAGAAAAACTCAGAGACAGCGCATACTGGGAAAAAGGGAGACAGAGGAGAGAAGAAGAAGAGAGGGAGATACCAAGACTCAATAAAGTCCTTTGCTGGGACACAGTGACACTTAACAGTGAGGAGAGAAGGAGTGTGTGAGGGGAAGGAACTGAGGTGCCAGGGTGAGGAGAGAGACACACGCTGACACCAGGGACTGTGTGCCCCAACAGAGGAGGAGGGATATCCTGAAGCCCAGGAAAAGGAGAGATGTGAGGAGAGTGAGAGAAAAACGCTGTGAGAGGGATTTTTGGAGCTGAGGGGAGAGAGGGATATGCCTTGATGATAGACTTTTCACATGACCCCAGTCTCCACCTGGCATTTATGCATGTATTCTTTTTTTAAAGGTGAACTTATCCTTTAACCACTTTCAGACCGGACCATTTTGCCGGCTTAAGACCAGAGCACTTTTTGCAATTCGGCACTGCGTCCCTTTAACTGACAATTGCGCGGTCGTGCGACGTGGCTCCCAAACAAAATTGACGTCCTTTTTTTCCCCACAAATAGAGCTTTCTTTTGGTGGTATTTGATCACCTCTGCGGTTTTTATTTTTTGCACTATAAACAAAAGAAGAGCGACAATTTAGAAAAAAACACATATTTTTTTTACTTTTTGCTATAATAAATATCCCCCAAAAATATATAAAAAAATTTTTTTTCCTCAGTTTAGGCTGATACGTATTCTTCTACATATTTTTGGTAAAAAAAATCGCAATAAGCAATTATTGATTGGTTTGCACAAAAGTTATTGCGTTTACAAAATAGGGGATAGTTTTATGGCATTTTTATTAATCATTTTCTTTTTACTAGTAATGGCGGCGATCAGCGATTTTTATTGTGACTGCGACCATATGGCGGCCACATCAGACATTTTTCACACATTTTTGGGACCATTGTAATTTATACAGCAATCAGTGCTATACAAATGCACTTTGTATAGCACTATATAGCACTATAACTTAACCCCTACACTAACCAGGAGGTGGCAGTGTAGGGGTTAAGTGTGTCCTAGGGGCGTGTTGCTAACTGTGGGGGGGAGTGGCTGTGTTTTACAGATCACTGATCTCTGCTCCAATCACAGGGAGCAGAGATCAGTGTCACTTGTTGCTAGGCAGAACGGGGAGATGCTGTTTACATCAGCATCTCCCCGTTTTTCCTCCCCGTGGGACGATCGCGGGTATCCCCGCGGCGATCGATTCCGCTGGACCCACTTTCAGACTCACGGAGGTCCCGACCAGCGTGCACGCGATGGCACGGCGGCAAATTCAAAGGGACGTACCTGTACGCCCTTATGCCTATCCGTGCCATTCTGCTGACGTACAGAAGCAGTTAACTGAAATTAAAATACATGTTATAAAAAAATATATATTTTTAGTCTTGAATATGTAGCCAGGCTAGTCTGCCTGTGTCATTGTAAGACGTTCTTCTATAAGGGTTGCCTTGAGTTTGTTTACTTCTAGTGTTCAGCCTGGCCATTGTGAGATCATTTCCTTAAGGCAGAGAGGGAGGTACCACTACTGAAAGCAGGGGATCATGGGACATGTGGTCCAGAGCGCCTGGATTTACATGGAGCCAGTGCTGCTTCAGACTACAAGTTCCAACTGGCTGGAGAGAGACGAACACTGGGTGAGGACATAAATAAGCTGGTTTGGGGAGGTGTTCGCTAAGATTAAAAGTTTTATGTTGAATGATATCTGCATTAACATTCCTTTCTGTCTGTTGACTTAAGGCAGAACTTCAGTAATTTTTTTCATCTTTCCATCTATTAAATCTTTTGCCCTTGTTGTTTTAACTATGGATAGTAAAACATGTTTTTTTTCTGCCAGTAAATACCTTATACAGCCCACTTCCTGTTTCTTGTCTGGTCATTAGCCTAGGCTAACCCCAATATCCTCTTGTTTGGCTGGCGGTCCGGTTTCTGATAATAGTAATCTCTGCGGCAGATTTGCAGCGAGATCACTTTTATCGGCGGCGGGAGAGGGCCCCCCTTCCTGCCATGCTTCGGTGCCCTCCCTTGCTGGGTATGGAGACGAGTGAGGGGAAGATGGCCCCCACCCGTCTCCATAACATTGCAGGGTAGAAGCGACATCAAAAGTCACTTCCGCCCATAGCTCTTATAGGGCCAATTTAAAAAAAAACATTTTTAAATGACAATTTTTTTTTTTTAAATTGCATTTTTGTATAAATATGAGATCTGAGGTCTTTTTGACCCCAGATCTCATATTTAAGAGGTCCTGTCATGGTTTTTTTCTATGACACAATTTTTTTTTTTTTAAAACAGTGTAAAAACAAAAAATAAAAAGGTAAAATAAATAAGAAAAAAATAAAAATGTTTTAAACACGCCCCATCCCGCCGAGCTCACGTGTAGAAGCGAACACATATGTGAGTAGCACCCGCATATGAAAACGGTGTTCAAACCACACATGTGAGGTATAGCTGCGATCGGTAGAGCGAGAGCAATAATTCTAGCACTAGACCTCCTCTGTAACTTAAAACATGCAACCTGTCGATTTTTTTAAAAGTTGCCTATGGAGATTTTTAAGGGTAAAAGTTTGTCTCCATCCCACGAGTAGGCGCAATTTTGAAGCGTGACATGTTGGTTATCAATTTACTCGGCGTAACATTATCTTTCACAATATAAAAAAAAAAGGGGGCTAACTTTACTGTTGTCTTATTGTTTAATGCAAAAAAGTGTATTTTTTCCAAAAAAAGTGTGCTTGTAAGACCGCTGCGCAAATACGGTGTGACAGAAAGTATTGCAACGACCGCCATTTTATTCTCTAGGGTGTAGAAAAAAAATGTATAATGTTTGGGGGTTCTAAGTAATTTTCTAGCAAAAAAAAAAAGTTTTTAACTTGTAAACAACACATCTCAAAAAGAGGCTTGGTCCTTAACCGGTTCCCGACCGGCGCACGACGATATACGTCAGCAGAATGGCACGGACAGGCAGGAGGGCGTATATATAAGTCCCTCCTTAATGCCGTCCATGCCATCGGGAGCGCGCCGGGAGCGGCGCGCTCCCGCGCCGGTCGGGACCCCCGTGAGGCCAGTCGCGGGTCCCGCGGACTCGATCGCCGCGGGGACACCCGCGATCGTCTCACGGGAAGGCTGAACGGGGAGACGCGGAAGTACACAGCATCTCCCCGTTCTGCCTAGCAACTAGTGACGCCGATCTCTGCTCCCTGTCATTGGAGCAGAGATCAGCATTCACTAGCTGACAGCCACACCCCCCCACAGTAAGAAACACACCCCTAGGCATACTTAACCCCTACACTGCCCCCTTGTGGTTAACCCCTTCACTGCCAGTGTCATTTATACAGGAATCAATGCATTTAAATAGCATTGATTGCTGTATAAATGACAATGGTCCCAAAAATGTGTCAAAAATGTCCGATGTGTCCGCCATAATGTCGCAGTCCCAATAAAAATCGCTGATCGCCGCCATTACTAATAAAAAAAAAATTATTAATAAAAATGCTATAAAACTATCCCCTATTTTGTAAACGCTATGACGTCTGCGCAAACCAATCAATAATCGCTTATTGCGATTTTTTTTACCAAAAATATGTAGAAGAATACGTATCGGCCTAAACTGAGGAAAAAAAATGTTTTTTTATATATTTTTGGGGGATATTTATTATAGCAAAAAATTAAAAATAATGCGTTTTTTTCAAAATTGTCGCTCTTTTTTGTTTATAGCGCAAAAAATAAAAACCGCAGGGGCGATCAAATACCACCAAAAGAAAGCTCTATTTGTGGGAAAAAAAGGACGTCAATTTTGTTTGGGAGCCACGTCGCATGACCGCGCAATTGTCAGTTAAAGCGACGCAGTGCCGAATCGCAAAAAGGGGCCTGGTCCTTTGACTGCAAATTGGTCCTTAAGTGCTTAAGAATCCTTAGTAAAATATTAATTTGCTTTGCTACGGCCTGGTGTCTTTGCAATTGTGTCCTTTTGTGAATAATGTCAGAACCCAGGGTGTCAGAGGTGTCGGGAGGCTTGCAAGGTAAGGGCAACCTTTGGGGACAGTTATCTTCCAGTGGCTCCTATGGGGGAAGATAACTGTCCCCAAAGGTTGCCCTTACCTTGCAAGCCTCCCGACTTTCTTTCCATGTGCACTACACATATAATACAAAGATAAAAACATATACTATAGTTTCTCTTCAAGTAGTTGTCAGTAGGCACATTTCCAGTGACACAATTTCAAATTAAAACAAATTTCAAACATAAAACTAAACAATAAAATCTGAACAATCTTGTGTCCAAAATTCGTAAACGACTTGTTTGGAAGTCCTATTTAACTTCTGTCTTGGGCTCTTTAGGTGATGGTGGTGAAGAACCAGACGGTGGTCACAGAATTTCTCCTCTTGGGTTTTGGAGACCTCCATGATCTAAAAATTCTACTTTTTGTCTTCCTTCTGATTATTTATGTCATGGCTTTAACAGGAAACACCCTTGTCATTGTCTTGGTTATGATCAGTCAGAATCTCCACTCTCCCATGTACATCTTTCTGTCCCAGCTGTCTTTGTCTGAGATCCTCTTCACCAGCAATATTCTGCCCGGCATGTTATGGCTGACTCTAGTGGGTGTTGGAAAAATACCCATTATCAGATGTTTTTCCCATCTTTATCTGTTAACAGTATGCACTATCACTCAATGCCTGCTGCTAACCACTATGTCCTTTGACCGCTACGTGGCCATTTGTAAGCCATTGAATTATACCGTCATTATGACCTTTGGACTTCAACTTCAGATCGTCACATTATGTTGGTCAACAGGATTTAGCTTGTCACTTGTACTATTTGGTTTCTTATATAGGTTAGAATTCTGCGGTCCAGATACCATCAATCATTTCTACTGTGACGTTGGTCCTGTTTTAGAACTTTCGTGTTCCGATATTTCTTCTGTTAAGCTGGTTACCTCCATGTTGTCTACTCCTCTTCTTCTCTGTCCATTTGTGTTCATCATTGCCACCTATATTTCCATCTTCAACACCATCCTGAAGATGTCATCCTCCATAAGGAGACAGAAGGCCTTCTCTACATGCAGTTCCCACCTCACAGTAGTTTGCCTATACTTTGGAAGCTTGGCATCTATATATGTTTTCTCACCAAAACTCAGTTCTTCCAATGTAAAAAAGAATTTGTCTTTAATATATATCTTGGTGACTCCATTATTCAACCCTCTGATCTACAGCTTGAGGAACCAGGATATTAGAGGGACCATTACAAAATATATACACATTATTGGCACCTGGCAATTGCAAAAGATACTTAAAATTTAATTTATTAAAGGAAACATCCACATACAGGGTCCATCCAAAACTGATATTGCATTTTTTTTGTAGATGTGAAACCACCCAACAGTTTCTTGGTTTTCTTGTGGCATGTGTACTCTCTCTGTTAGTTTATTTATTTTACGAATACAACTGGAAATACTGAGATGCAAATGTGTGCAGAAATACCCAAAACTCCAGGTGGGCAGGAACTTAGTAAGGAATTATACAGGAGAGTTCTGCATGTTGACAGGGAGATCTCGCTGTTTTAAGCCCCATACACACGGTCGGATTTTTGCATGGATTCTGTCCGATCGGACAATGTTGTTGAAAAATCAGACCGTGTGTATGCACCATCGGACAGTGTACGTCGGATTGTCCGACGGACAAAGTCCTATCTCCTGCTGGATAGATTTTCCAACAACACGGTCCGATCACACCAAATCCGATCGTGTGTACGGTTGTCCGACGGACAAAGTGCTACGCATGCTCAGATCACATTACAAGAGCAAAGCTATTGGCTACTAGCCTCTACGTAGTCCCGTCGTAGGCAACAAACGTCACCACGTTCAGAATGATCGGATTTTCCGACAACTTTGTCCGACCGTGTGTACGCAAAACCAACATCGGACATAGTATGACGGACATGATCCGACGGACCTGGTCCTCGGATAATCCAAGCGTGTGTATGGGGCTTAAGAGTATCCAACACATAAGAAACCATCAACTGACTAAAATGTTACTTTTAGGTTGACTGTCCTTTAAAACAAATAAAGAAATGTTGTTAGGCAATCATCACCTGGTCGGATGTGTACATCCAGGGGATGGCTTAGCCCATTAAGCTCTATCTCCAATGTTATTTGACTAAAGATCTTAGACTTTATAACAGTCTCATATTATTGTTATATTATATTATATTATATTGGGAGATGTTGAGGCAGTCCTCAGCTGGCAGCTAAGGAAGTTGAGTTTTGATATGCGACAGGAGATGGAGTATAAATTACATGCAGAAAAAAATTGAAGGCACAGAAAATATGATCTTTAGACTCATCAGACAAACAGTTGTTTAGCATTAAGGAACGGGTAGAACAAGAAAAGGAATAATAGAAATAGAGTATAGTAAATGGTTGGAAACATGATTTTATTCACCTAAAATTTATTAGAAAATAAGCTAAACCTCTGTCCTTTTTTAATTTAAATAAGTATGAACAGAGTGGTGACTAAGCCTTTAGTACAGCCTTTACCATATATCATTGGATATTTGAGCTCAATCGTCTTCAAGAATACTAATAGACATGTGCAATTCGTTTAGTTTTTTTTTCGTTTTTCGTTAAAATTCGTTATATTCGTTTATTCGTTATCGTACGAATGAACGAACGATTCGCTAAAAATTTTAACGAATGTTCGAATCGAACGAATCCGAAAAACAACGAAAATCCAAAAAAAAAACAAATTAGAAACAACGAATCTACGAAAAAAGAAAATCCGAAAAATGAAAACAGGAACAACGAAAATCAAAATGAACGAAAAAATTCGTACATTCGTAACTTTTTTTTTTGTTGAATTGGCAATTTTTCATGTCCCTTACAATGGCGCTGCTTAACGTGCTTCGAATGGATTGAACGAAAAAATTCGTACATTCGTAACTTTTTTTTTTTTTTTAAATTCGTAATTTTCTGTGTCTCTTACAATGGCGCTGCTTAACGTGCTTCGAATGGATTGAACGAAAAAATTCGTAGATTCGTAACTTTTTTTTTTTCGATTCCTAATTTTCCGTGTCTCTTACAATGGCGCTGCTTAATGTGCTTCGAATGGATTGAACGAAAAAATTCGTACATTCGTAACTTTTTTTTTCGATTCGTAATTTTCCGTGTCTCTTAAAATGTAATAATAGCATACACATTACATAAAATTATGAATTATGCTCTGATTACGAATCTACGAAAACTATGTTACGAAAGTACGAATGTAACTAAATCTACGAAAATACAAATGTAACTAAATCTACGAAAATACGAATGCGTTCGAATTTCGAATAAACGAAAATTAAACTAACGGAAAAACGAATCAACGAAAAAATAACTCTTACGAAAATACGAATCGTTACGAATACGAACACCGACGACTTACGAATTTATGAATCGTTACGAATACGAACACCGAAGACTTACGAATCGTTACGAATCAACGGACACGAAAGAAACGAAACGAAAATAAATTTTTTTTTTCTATTGTGCACATGTCTAAATACTAATAAAATGTAGTTCCTATATCTTCCCAGCATGGGTGTGCTAGTGCCAGGCACCCAGGACACATATCCTGCATGCGTTGCTGAGTGCCCTTGGCTCTGAGGCAGTGACCACCTAAATTTTTTTTCTTTAAATTTGATCATTTCAGTTCCTGCCCCCCTGGCCCTCCCACCACCTGTCAGACCTGGCTGTAGCACAGAACCCAGGAGAAGTTTTGGAAGATATCCCTCAACTTTGTGCTACAGGTATAACAGGTGATGGGTGGGCTGGTGGGCAGAGACAGAAATTGCCAACTCTTAACTCAGTAGCACATACAATTCCACCTGTGAGACCAGTAGCACATAGAAAAGCTCCAGTGAATACATTTCAGAGACATGTATGGGGAATTCAGGGAATTTGTGCTGGGGTGAGTTTGTCCTCGGGGAAATTTGCACAGTGCAGATTGTACTGGAAAGAAGTGGACATTTTTGCTTCATAAGGAAATTTGTCTGAACCCTTGTGCTTTGTGTAGTACTTACCATTGACCACTGTGCTCTGGACTATATGCACTTTGCACTTCTGCCCTCTGCAGTCTGTGTATTACGCACTCCTGATTTCTGCACTTTGTGCGTTAGGCACTCCTGACCCTTGTGTTCTGTGCATTGGGTAATCTGGAACCTTGTATTCTGTGTGCTGCATACTTCTCTCTGTGTGTACTCCTTACCACTGCACTCTGTGCTTTACATACTCCTTAAAGCGGAAGTAAACCCATTGATTTAACAGTCTAAAAAAAAAAGGCATGCCGTGAATGCTAACTGCACATTGGCTGTGCTCTCAACCAAACAGTCAAAGCATCCAATGGCTGGTGTCATAACAGATCACATGTGCAGCACTGTGGCAGTTGAAGATTAAACAGAGGCAAAGATGGCAGCTTCCTTGGCTGAAAACGATAGGAGGGTTTACTTCCACTTTAATCCTGCACATTGCTTGTTACTTACTCCTGATTAGGGATGGGCCCGGTGCTCGATGCGAACCCACGTTCGCATCGAGCACCGGGCGTTCGCTCGCTCGGCGAGCCCAGAACTATTTGGGCCGCTCGCATCACGTTCGTGTGATGCGAGCGGCCCCGCAATGCATTGCGGCCGGCGCGGCCGGCGCAGTGCATTGCTGGCTGATGATTGGCCAAGCATGCACTGTGACCCCGCATGCTTGGCCAATCACAGCCCCGGAAACTCGAAGAGCCATAATTGGCTACAGGCAGGACGCCTGTAGCCAATTACAGCTCAGGGGCTGTAGTACACGCCCCCCCCTATAAAAGGCCGCCGCGCCGTCTGCGCCGGTCACATGCTGTTCCGGCGCAGATAGAGCAGGCTAGGTCTGTGACACTCTGCTGGATTTAGTTAGATAGATTTACTGAGAGAGAGTTAGGTTGGATAGATTCATTTAGAAGGATTGAGTTAGAAAGAGGGGCTTGTAGTGTGTTCGTGGCAGGCAGGCAGCGCTCCTATATTTTGTTCCCAGAAGCACCTATAGGACTTGTAGTGTGTTTGTGGCAGGCAGGCAGAGCTCCTATATTTTGTTCCCAGAAGCACCTATAGGACTTGTAGTGTGTTCCTGGCAGGCAGGCAGAGCTCCTATATTTTGTTCCCAGAAGCACCTATAGGACTTGTAGTGTGTTCGTGGCAGGCAGGCAGAGCTCCTATATTTTGTTCCCAGAAGCACCTATAGGACTTGTAGTGTGTTCCTGGCAGGCAGGCAGAGCTCCTATATTTTGTTCCCAGAAGCACCTATAGGACTTGTAGTGTGTTCGTGGCAGGCAGGCAGAGCTCCTATATTTTCTTCCCAGAAGCACCTATAGGACTTGTAGTGTGTTCCTGGCAGGCAGGCAGAGCTCCTATATTTTGTTCCCAGAAGCACCTATAGGACTTGAAGTGTGTTAGTCCCATCACACAGAGATCATATATTTTGTTCCCAGAAGCACCTATAGGACTTGAAGTGTGTTAGTCCCATCACACAGACCTATATTTTCTTCCCAGAGGCACCTATAGGACTTGAAGTGTGTTAGTCCCATCACACAGAGATCATATATTTTTCTTCCCAGAAGCACCTATAGGACTTGAAGTGTGTTAGTCCCATCACACAGACCTATATTTTCTTCCCAGAGGCACCTATAGGACTTGAAGTGTGTTAGTCCCATCACACAGAGATCATATATTTTGTTCCCAGAAGCACCTATAGGACTTGAAGTGTGTTAGTCCCATCACACAGACCTATATTTTCTTCCCAGAAGCACCTATAGGACTTGAAGTGTGTTAGTCCAATCACACAGAGATCTTATATTTTGTTCCCAGAAGCACCTATAGGACTTGAAGTGTGTTAGTCCCATCACACAGAGATCATATATTTTGTTCCCAGAAGCACCTATAGGACTTGAAGTGTGTTAGTCCCATCACACAGAGATCATATATTTTCTTCCCAGAAGCACCTATAGGACTTGAAGTGTGTTAGTCCCATCACACAGAGATCATATATTTTCTTCCCAGAAGCACCTATAGGACTTGAAGTGTGTTAGTCCAATCACACAGAGATCATATATTTTGTTCCCAGAAGCACCTATAGGACTTGAAGTGTGTTAGTCCCATCACACAGACCTATATTTTCTTCCCAGAAGCACCTATAGGACTTGAAGTGTGTTAGTCCAATCACACAGAGATCTTATATTTTGTTCCCAGAAGCACCTATAGGACTTGAAGTGTGTTAGTCCCATCACACAGAGATCATATATTTTGTTCCCAGAAGCACCTATAGGACTTGAAGTGTGTTAGTCCAATCACACAGAGATCATATATTTTGTTCCCAGAAGCACCTATAGGACTTGAAGTGTGTTAGTCCCATCACACAGACCTATATTTTCTTCCCAGAGGCACCTATAGGACTTGAAGTGTGTTAGTCCCATCACACAGAGATCATATATTTTGTTCCCAGAAGCACCTATAGGACTTGAAGTGTGTTAGTCCCATCACACAGACCTATATTTTCTTCCCAGAAGCACCTATAGGACTTGAAGTGTGTTAGTCCAATCACACAGAGATCTTATATTTTGTTCCCAGAAGCACCTATAGGACTTGAAGTGTGTTAGTCCCATCACACAGAGATCTTATATTTTGTTCCCAGAAGCACCTATAGGACTTGAAGTGTGTTAGTCCCATCACACAGAGATCATATATTTTCTTCCCAGAAGCACCTATAGGACTTGAAGTGTGTTAGTCCAATCACACAGAGATCATATATTTTCTTCCCAGAAGCACCTATAGGACTTGAAGTGTGTTAGTCCCATCACACAGAGATCATATATTTTCTTCCCAGAAGCACCTATAGGACTTGAAGTGTGTTAGTCCAATCACACAGAGATCATATATTTTGTTCCCAGAAGCACCTATAGGACTTGAAGTGTGTTAGTCCCATCACACAGACCTATATTTTCTTCCCAGAAGCACCTATAGGACTTGAAGTGTGTTAGTCCAATCACACAGAGATCTTATATTTTGTTCCCAGAAGCACCTATAGGACTTGAAGTGTGTTAGTCCCATCACACAGAGATCATATATTTTGTTCCCAGAAGCACCTATAGGACTTGAAGTGTGTTAGTCCAATCACACAGAGATCATATATTTTGTTCCCAGAAGCACCTATAGGACTTGAAGTGTGTTAGTCCCATCACACAGACCTATATTTTCTTCCCAGAGGCACCTATAGGACTTGAAGTGTGTTAGTCCCATCACACAGAGATCATATATTTTGTTCCCAGAAGCACCTATAGGACTTGAAGTGTGTTAGTCCCATCACACAGACCTATATTTTCTTCCCAGAAGCACCTATAGGACTTGAAGTGTGTTAGTCCAATCACACAGAGATCTTATATTTTGTTCCCAGAAGCACCTATAGGACTTGAAGTGTGTTAGTCCCATCACACAGAGCTCCTATATTTTCTTCTCAGCAGCACCCACAGGACTTCTAGTGTGTTAGTGGCATCACACAGAGCTCCTCTATTTTCTTTGCAGAAGCACCCACAGGACTTCTAGTGTGTTAGTGGCATCACACAGAGCTCCTCTATTTTCTTTGCAGAAGCACCCATAGGACTTCTAGTGTGTTAGTGGCATCACACAGAGCTCCTATATTTTCTTCTCAGCAGCACCCACAGGACTTCTAGTGTGTTAGTGGCATCACACAGAGCTCCTCTATTTTCTTTGCAGAAGCACCCACAGGACTTCTAGTGTGTTAGTGGCATCACACAGAGCTCCTCTATTTTCTTTGCAGAAGCACCCATAGGACTTCTAGTGTGTTAGTGGCATCACACAGAGCTCCTCTTTTTTCTTTGCAGAAGCACCCATAGGACTTCTCGTGTGTTAGTGGCATCACACAGAGCTCCTATATTTTCTTCTCAGCAGCACCCACAGGACTTCTAGTGTGTTAGTGGCATCACACAGAGCTCCTCTATTTTCTTTGCAGAAGCACCCATAGGACTTCTCGTGTGTTAGTGGCATCACACAGAGCTCCTATATTTTCTTCTCAGCAGCACCCACAGGACTTCTAGTGTGTTAGTGGCATCACACAGAGCTCCTCTATTTTCTTTGCAGAAGCACCCATAGGACTTCTCGTGTGTTAGTGGCATCACACAGAGCTCCTATATATTCTTCTCAGCAGCACCCACAGGACTACCGACTACAATGGCTGGAAGACCGCCAAGGGGAGGCAGAGCGTGCAGAGCCAAGAACACAGGGCAGGCAGGCTCTGTTTCTAGTGGACGTGGCCGTGGACGTGGACGTGGTCGTGCATCGTCATCAGCACGTGGCCATGGGACACGCGCGTCTTTGTTTTCGGCAGCTGGACATGTGGAGCCGCATCATGCTGAAGGCTTGGTAGAATGGATGACCAAGCCCTCCTCATCCTCCTCATCCTCTCTCACCCAGGCTCAGGGTACTGGCAGAGCATCATCAGCCACCCCTTCCCTAGACCCACCATGTCCTCCTGAGGAGTCCCCCGAACTCTTTGAGCACAGTGTTGGGTACATGCTCCAGGAGGATGCTCAACGATTCGAAGGCTCGGATGATGATACCCAGCTTGAGGAATCTGGCAGTACTGTTCCACCAGCTGCAGCTTACTGCCAGGTTTGCTCTAGTGGTGAAGAGGGAGGGGATGATGAGGTCACTGACTCCACGTGGGTGCCTGAAGGGAGAGAGGATGAGGAGGAGGACGAGGAGGAGGAGGATGCGGCGTCACATGTCCAACGAGGCAGGGTGCCCCCTGGAGGCCAGGTAGAGGCCAGCACAGCAACTGTACAACACCGCAGAGCTCCGCCTGTGCAGGGCGCTGCCTCTGCACGTTATCAGAAAAGTTCTTTGGTGTGGGCCTTTTTTGAGACGAGTGCAGCAGATCGCACCACTGCTATTTGCAATATTTGTCTCAAGCGTATCTCGCGTGGCCAAAACATCAGCCGCTTGGGCACCACAAGCATGACCAGACATATGGCGACCTGCCATGCAGCTCGTTGGCAGGCACACATAAAAGACCCACACCAAAGAACTAAGCGGACCTCTCCTTGCTCCTCCTCAGCTGGGATCTCCATCCCCACTACACCTTCAGTCCTCTCTGAAAGCTGCTCTGAGAGGACTGAAGGTGTAGAATTAGGTGTGTCACAACCAAGTACTTGCAGTACACCGACGTCCGATTGCAGCAGGCAAATTTCCCTGCCCCAGCTGCTGGACCGTAGAAAGAAGTACACTCCCAGCCATCCACATGCCCAGCGGTTGAATGCTAGCCTGGCTAAATTGCTAGCACTTCAACTGCTGCCTTTTCAGTTGGTAGACTCGGCCCCCTTCCGTGAGTTTGTTCAATGTGCGGTTCCTCAGTGGCAGGTTCCCAAACGGCACTTTTTCTCACGGAAGGCGATTCCGTCTCTCTACCGGCATGTGGAGGGCAATGTCCATGCCTCGCTGGACAGGGCGGTCAGCGGTAAGGTGCATATTACCGCTGACTCATGGTCCAGCAGGCATGGACAGGGACGGTACCTTTCTTTCACGGCCCATTGGGTCACTCTATTGGCAGCTGGGAGGGATGCAGGACAAGGTGCAGTAGTGTTGGAGGTTGTTCCGCCACCACGCCTCCAAAACGCTACTACTGCTACTGGTTGTGACACACCTCTCTCCTCCACCCCCTCCTCTTCTTCTTCCTCCAGTGCTCTGTCCTTGGAACCAGCGGTGCTCCGTAGGCGTACACGGGGCTACGCAAGTACGCAGGCAAAAAGATGCCATGCCGTGCTTGCGCTGGTGTGTTTGGGGGACAGGAGCCACACTGGGCCAGAGGTTCTGGCAGCTCTGCAGGGGCAGGCCGAGAGGTGGTTGACGCCACGTCAGCTTAAGCCAGGAATGGTCGTTTCTGACAATGGCACCAACCTCCTCTCCGCCCTGCGACAGGGGCAGCTCACCCATGTGCCCTGCATGGCTCACGTCCTCAACCTGGTGGTGCAGCGGTTCTTGGGCAGGTTCCCAGGCTTACAGGATGTCCTGAGGCAGGCCAGGAAAGTCTGTGTGCATTTCCGCCGATCTTATAATGCCAGTGCTCGGCTGACTGAGCTGCAAAAGGAGCTGAACCTGCCCAAGAACCGCCTAATATGTGACATGCCCACCAGGTGGAACTCAACGTTGGCCATGCTGCAGCGACTGCACACGCAGCAGAGGGCCATCAATGAGTACCTTTGCGACTACGGCACCAGGACAGGGTCAGGGGAGCTTGGTTTTTTTTCCCCACGTCAGTGGAGCATGATCAGGGATGCATGCACTGTCCTCTCACCATTTGAGGAGGCCACGAGGATGGTGAGCAGTGACAGTGCATGCATCAGTGACACTGTCCCTCTTGTCCACCTGTTGGAGCATACGCTGCGTGGGATAATGGACAGGGCACTTGAGGCAGAACAGAGGCAGGAAGAGGAGGACTTCCTTGCCTCTCAAGGCCCCCTTTATCCGGACAGTGTTCCTCCTGTCCCACCCATCACACAGGAAGAGGATGAGGAGGAGGAGGAGGAGGAGGAGGAGGAGGATTGTGTGAGCATGGAGGTGGAGCCTGGCACTCAGCATCAGCAGCAGCAGTCTTTTAGGGATGATGTACAGTCCCAACAAACCAGTGGACTTGTACGTGGCTGGGAGGAGGTGGCTGGCGATCATGTCATCCTCAGTGACCCAGAAGACTCCGGACCGAATGCCTCAGCTAACCTACGCTGCATGGCCTCCCTGATCCTGCAAAGCCTGCGGAAGGATCCTCGTGTTCTTCGGATCAAGGAGAGGGACCATTACTGGCTGGCCACTCTCCTTGATCCGCGGTACAAGGGTAAGGTTGCGGACCTTATCTTGCCGTCGCAGAGGGAGCAGAGGATGAGACATCTCAGGGAGGCCTTGCAGAAAGGTCTGTGCAACGCGTTCCCAGAAACTGGGAGGCTACAAACTCCTGGTCCTGGGCGACGAGTTGCTGAGGCTTCGGTCAGTGGCAGAAGGAGCGGTGGGGAAGGTGGACGTCTGACCGATGCGTTCAGACAATTTTTTAGTCCGCAGCCCCAAGGTATGATCGGTTCCAGCAACCATCGCCAGCGTCTGATATACATGGTGCAGGAATACCTTGGGGCAAGGTCAGACTTGGACACCTTTCCCACCGAAAATCCTCTGGCTTACTGGGTCCTGAGGATGGATCACTGGCCAGAGCTTGCACAGTATGCAATTGAGCTACTGGCCTGTCCTGCCTCCAGCGTTCTGTCCGAACGCACATTCAGTGCTGCTGGAGGATTTGTGACTGATCATAGGGTGCGCCTGTCCACCGCCTCGGTTGATCGACTGACCTTCATCAAAATGAATCAGTCTTGGATCACCACCAGCTACCAGGCACCTGAGGCGGATATAACCAAATAATTTTTAATGTAACATCACATCCCTTCAAGACTGCCTATGCTGATGCTGAGTGACTGTCCTCTTATGTTCACTGACTATCCTCTTCCTCCTCCTCAATGATCCATGCCACCACACCAGTGCCTAAGGCACAATTTTTCAGCCCCTGTTTAACAGGGGCGTGTACATACAATTTTTATAAAAAAAAAATGCTTCGCAACACTGTGCTCCAAGTACAGTATCTGTGAGGGGTTGCAGTGTTGTGGCACCAGCACCAGTGCCTAAGGCACAATTTTTCAGCCCCTGTTTAACAGGGGCGTGTACTTACAATTTTTTAAAAAAATGCTTCGCAACACGTGTGACTGCTGTGCTCCAAGTACAGTATCTGTGAGGGGTTGCAGTGTTGTGGCACCAGCACCAGTGCCTAAGGCACAATTTTTCAGCCCCTGTTTAACAGGGGCGTGTACATACAATTTTTATAAAAAAATGCTTCGCAACAATGTGCTCCAAGTACAGTATCTGTGAGGGGTTGCAGTGTTGTGGCACCAGCACCAGTGCCTAAAGCACAATTTTTCAGCCCCTGTTTAACAGGGGCGTGTACTTACAATTTTTTAAAAAAAATGCTTCGCAACACGTGTGACTGCTGTGCTCCAAGTACAGTATCTGTGAGGGGTTGCAGTGTTGTGGCACCAGCACCAGTGCCTAAGGCACAATTTTTCAGCCCCTGTTTAACAGGGGCGGGTAATTACAAATCTTGATCTAATAGTTCACAGCAGGGCCCATTCCTGCGCCCACCAAGAGTAACTATGAGGGCCTACAGTCTTGTGGCAACACCGTCCACCACCACCGCCAAAGGCCCAATTTTTCTGCCCTGTTCATCAGGTGCTTGCAATTACAAATCTTGATCTAATAGTTCACAGCAGGGCCCATTCCTGCGCCCACCAAGAGTAACTATGAGGGCCTACAGTCTTGTGGCAACACCGTCCACCACCACCGCCAAAGGCCCAATTTTTCTGCCCTGTTCATCAGGTGCTTGCAATTACAAATCTTGATCTAATAGTTCACAGCAGGGCCCATTCCTGCGCCCACCAAGAGTAACTATGAGGGCCTACAGTCTTGTGGCAACACCGTCCACCACCACCGCCAAAGGCCCAATTTTTCTGCCCTGTTCATCAGGTGCTTGCAATTACAAATCTTGATCTAATAGTTCACAGCAGGGCCCATTCCTGCGCCCACCAAGAGTAACTATGAGGGCCTACAGTCTTGTGGCAACACCGTCCACCACCACCGCCAAAGGCCCAATTTTTCTGCCCTGTTCATCAGGTGCTTGCAATTACAAATCTTGATCTAATAACTCACAGCAGGGCCCATTCCTGCGCCCACCAAGAGTAACTGTGAGAGCTTACAGTCTTGTGGCAACACCGTCCACCACCACCACCACCACCACCCCCAAATTTTCTGCCCTGTTCAACAGGTGCATGCAATTACAAATCTTGATCTATTAACTCACAGCAGGGCCCATTCCTGTGCCCACCAGTCTTGTGGCTACACCAACATCTAATAGGGCAAATTTCTGCAGAGTATATACGCCAGGCCCCTACTTTCATACATCCAACTTACAAACGACTCCTACTTGCAAATGGAAAGAGAAAACAGGAAGTGAGAGGAAATCTACCCCTAGGAAGGGAAATTCTATCCTGTTAGATTTAATTTGGGAAAAAGGTATCTCCTCTCTACTGATACTTTATCACCAATCCTTGTTTCAATTAAAACCCCACTTTTCCAAAAACATTTGTCATTGGGACGGAAAGTGAGGTGACATGTTCTGAACAGATGTGCAAAGACAGCAAATGTTACAGGGGTGATAACCCCTCCCTATGTTCTCCAAAAAGCTTAAAAATAGATTTTTTTGGGATGGAGCTACACTTCATAATGTACCTGTTCAGATTCTACTTAAGAACAAACCTAAAGCCGCAAGTGGTTTTAAATGGCTTCTTTTTTTCCTTTACAAATGACATTTTGTGCAAGGACAGTTCTAAACACGGGAAACACATGCCACTTCACAGGCATACTTTAGACACCCCCCAGGTACCATATTTAAAGGAAAATTTCACATTTTTTTTTTCACTTTATGCATCATTAAAATGACTGCTCCCGAAAAAACGTTAGTTTTTAAAAGTTCTTTTTGCATTGATATATGTCCCCTGGGGCAGGACCCGGGTCCCCAAACCTGTTTTATGACATTAACATGCATATTGGCCGTTGTAATTAGCACTTTTGATTTCGAACGTTCGCCTCCATTATAACGTATAGGGTTCGAAAATTTGCGCGAACTTTCGGTCGGTTCGAAGGTTCTGGTGCGAACCGAACCCGGGGGTGTTCGGCTCATCCCTACTCCTGATCCCTGAGCTCTGTGGGTTATGTACTCCTTGCCATTTTTCCCTGTACTTTATGTACTCTTGACCCCTGCACTCTATGGCCTATGTCAGTGATGGCGAACCTTGGCACCCCAGATGTTTTGGAACTACATTTACCATGATGCTCATGCACTCTGCAGTGTAGTGGAGAATCATGGAAAATGTAGTTCCAAAACATCTGGGGTGCCAAGGTTCACCATCACTGGCCTGTACAATGTACTCCTGACATCGTGCTTTGTGAGTTACTTAACCCTGTTCTCTGCACTCTAAGCCGTATGTACTCATGACCCTGTTCTTTGTATGTTACATACTGTTTGACCCCTGTTCTCTGTGCATTACACACTTCTGAACCAAGAGCCCTGTGACTTAGGTACTCCTGACCCCTGTGCTTTGTGCCCTATTTACTTCTCACCATTGCACTCTGTACCCTGCATACCTCTGCACTTGTTGTACATTACATACAACTGACTCCTGCGCTTTTTATTCTGTATTGTACATTACATACTCCTGAGCTGCTGGTTTGGTCCTAACTTAGGTTCAGACCAAATTTCGTTAGCTGGAGGTTAGACAAATGGCCAGACCCAATTGGTGTTTGGTCAAGTTGAACCTCCAGCAGCAGTGAGAAGTAAGACATTTAGCAGTGGTGTTACCACCACTGCAAAATGTAGCAGCTTCCCCTCAGGCTGGTTGTTACAAAAGGGATCTCTCAGAAAAACATTTGTTGCCATGTTGATGAGGACAAGAGCTTCTTTGCCATAACCCTGGCCTGGTGGTTGAGAGGGTCTGCGGGTGGTGGGCTTGTCAGAATATAACAATAAGTGGATCCCCAGCTACTGCTCCCCATGTAACTGAGTGAGGGATACATAAAATACAAAAAAAAAAAAACTGTACATAAACACACACTTTCTTACAGGTCCTTTTTAAAAATTAAATAAATAAATAAAAAGGAAAAATAACCAAAAAAAGTCTCATAATGTAAATCCATCATCAACCACATCTCCTGGGGATACCTTTGATGTCAGTATTTTGTGAATGACCTCACCCAGGAGACCCCACCCCTTTGTTTTCTGTTGGTAGCGGGGCCCTGGGAGATTTCATTCTATGCAAGTAAGTGACTGGAGTAGGTAGATTGTGTCGGCGGTCAGCAGCAGTGCAGTGTCACTATGGTGACATTGTACCGCTTTGGTGGTGGTCATGTACAATGGTTGGCTGCTCTAATATCACTGTATGTCAGTGCCTCCAGCCATTATCTCTGATCACCACCACAGCATTACAATGTCACAAGATCAGTGCTGCCAGTCAGTATCCCTAATCACCGCAGTCCACTCACAGTGTCCTTAATCACCACCGCACCAGTCAGTGTCCCTAATTACAGCCGCCTACTCACAATGTTCTTAATTGCTGCCACCCACTCACAGTGTCCCTAATCACTACCATACCAGTCAGTGCCCCAAATCACTGCCACCCACACACAGTGTTCTTAATAATTGTCGTACCAGTCATATTGTCCCTGATCACCGCCACACCAGTCACATTGTCCCTAATGACTACCACAACAGTTACAGTGTCCCTGATCACCGCCACACCAGTTACGGTGTCCCTGATCACCACCACACCAGTCATATCGTCCCTGATCACCGCTGTGACAGACTCATCCGGGACAGAGGCTTTTGGAGGGGACTGAATGCTTGCCTACTGACTATGGGCCCTGGCATTTGAGGGAGCTACAAGCATTTAGGAAGATGTTCTGTTATGTAATGTAAAAGGACATTATTAAGGAGGCCATGATGGTCTCTGCCAGCATGGGACTCAGTGGACAGATGTATGTGAAAAGAAAACTGTTAAGGAGATCTGGAAAGCCCTTGGTCTCCTGTTGTCTAGTAGGTAGGCCAAGGAGGGGGGAGACCACTGCTTGTATTGCTAATTGTGCTAATTAACACACCTCTTGTCTGCTAGCAAACTATTGAGGGATGTGTTTATACATGTAATAATGTGTATTGTACCTTGTGAGTTCAAAACCGGCAAGTTTGACCTGGAATGAGACCTCTGAGTCATCCAGGTGGCTAATTAACATGATGTATATAGTATATGTGGGTTGTTCTAATTATATTCCTGTGTACAGGTTGTATTGTTAGGGTAATATTAACAGGAGGGGGGAATTCTCCTATGGTGTATATATTCTGTGTAGGTAAGTTTGTTCAATAAAGAGAGTTCCAGTTTTTCAGCCAAACGAGTCATGCCTAGTTCATGGTTGCAATAGGCAGCTATAATATCTGATATCTATGTTCAGACTGGAGGAAGCCGTATACTGATGGAAGCACCACACCAGTTACAGTGTCCCTGATAACCGCCATACCAGTTACAGTGTCCCTGATCACCAACACACTAGTCATATTGTCCCTAATCACCGTCACACTATTTACAGTGTCCCTGATCAATGCCACACCAGTTACAGTGTCCCTAATCACCTCCACACCAGTTATATTGTCCCTGATCACAGCGACACCAGGCATATTGTCCCTGACCACTGCCACACCAGCCATATTGTCCCTAATCATCTCCACACCAGTTATTATGTCCCTGATCACCACCAAACCAGTTTCAGTCTCCATGCTAATCGCCACACCAGTCATATTGTCCCCAATCACAGCAACACCAGTCATATTACCGCCACACCATTCATATTGTGCTTAATCACCACCACCACACCAGTCCTATTGTCCCTGATCACTACCACTCCAGCTACAGTGTCCCTGCTCGTCGCAACACACCAGTGCAGTGTTGCCTCTGCTTGCTGCCTGTAATAACCCTGGCCTGTTTATTGACCATGCTTCCGCCTGCTGCCTCAACCAATCTTTTGCCTGTTTGCTGACCATGTCTTCTCCTGTGGCCTGAACTGACCCATCTGCACATCCCGCGGACTACTTTCCTGCGGGACACCAGGCCAGTGGACATGGCATTCCTAGGGGTAGCCATGTACCAGTATGCTAGGCTTTCTTGGCTTATAGGGACTGGGACTGCTATAAGTGATGCTACACTACACTATATTCCCTGACCACTCCCATGGAGGTGATTATTGCAGTACGTTGGTTTTGACACAATGGGTTGATTTGTGTGATACACAAGATGCAATGCCCAGTACATATTCAGTCCAGACAGTGAAAAAGTCTCACACATGTGGCATCCCATACTCAGTTTCTAAGTATGCCCATGCTGCATTAAAAAATAGCTTATTAAACTGCCAATTGTGGCAATAAAATTAAGTCTTCAAAAGACTCATGCCTCACCTTGTGGCGTTATCTTTCCAAAATATGGTAATTTATTTGGGTGTTTCCATTGTCCTGATTCTCCAGAGTCTCCAAAAATGTGATAGATAGTCAGGAATTTAGATGCGTAATTTATGCCCTAGAAAGCCTAAAAGAGCTCCTTGGATTTTGGGCCCCACTGTGTGGCTAGACAGAGAAAAAGTCTCACACATGTGGTATCTCCATACTCAGGAGGATTAACAGAATGTTTTCTGGGGTGTAATTCTATAATTCTAAAAGTATGTCTATGATGGGGTGCGCATACGCTCGAATGAGGCAGATGGCCGCCTGATTCCCCTGCACTATGCCGTCAGACCGGTAAATCTCGGCTACTGAAGCACCCGAGCCTCCAGAGCCTGATGACTCCACACAGCACTCAGCAGGGGGATCGGCCTTCCCAGCAGACAGCCATCAGTTTTCTACGGCCTTGGTAAGTCCTCTGAATATAGACTCTGATGCCTACTGACCAGATTTTGTTCCATTGTGCAGGACGAGATTACCTCTGACCTCAGACCTCCTCTGACCTTGTGAAAGGTCTTAAAGAGGCAACCGCACAAATCAATTAGAACAGTGTATGGACTTAGCAACCACTGTACTTGAAGGCCATGAGGAAGAGGTCGATACAATGTCTGCTGAATTGGAGGCCCTGCGAGACAAGTTAGAGGATGCTGAAAATAGGGCCCGCAGGAATAATCTCTGCATTCGCGGAGTCCCTGAAGCCATTACTGATTTGCAGGGTACAGCAACTTCTTTCTTTCAAGAGCTGGCACCTGAGATACCTTTAGAGAGACTGGAGTTTGATCGCATTCACAGATCTATCGCCCCCAAGCCATCAGAGGCCCTCCGAGAGATATCATCATTAAGTTCCATTATTACCACACTAAAGAGAGATTCCTCCAATCTGCAAGGGAACAGCAAGATCTCTCCTTCCAAGGCAACCCCTCTAGCTATTTGCGGATCTCTCTGCAGTAACCATTGCTAGACGTCAGGGTCTGAAAGCCTGGTCCTGAAAACTCAAGGGATCAAGTATAGGTGGGGGTTTCCCTTTAAACTCTCATTCTCACACCAGGGTCACCAGTTCCACTCTTCTTCTCCTTCCGACCTGAGATGCCACTTCCAAGAACTGCAGTTGGACCTACCTTCTTCTCAAGGGGAAGCTTCATCTTCATCCTCTCAACCCAGATCATCCCAGCCTCCTCGCCAAAACTGTCCCAACCCCCTCAGCGATCTCAACCTGGCTTGCAGGCTCTGCGTGATCTGCAGGCCCAACAATTCAAAGGTGTTCCTAAGGGCTGATGAGGCTTACTGCTAAGCCTCATCAGCTCATCAGCTTTGGCTGTTTCACACTGCTAAGTATTTGATGATACCAGGGAACCCCCCCCCCCCGTGTGCCTTTTATTGCTTCCGGATTCATAACCTGTGATGCATTTGTTGATGACCAGCATGTTGTCATTGAGTTTGAGAAAGACCGAACTGAGTTCTCTGATACTTGCTTTCCTGCTCGTCAGAACTTGCACTTTATCCATTGAAGAGAGACTGTGGGCCAGTGCCCCGCCTTGGGCCCCCCCCAACTGTGAGATGGTGGCCCCAGGTGGTTGGGGCCCGAGTAATAATATGTGCTGGGTTCTCAATTTAGCATAACATTACTGCCTCCCCTGTAGCAGTTTTACATGTTGGCCAACGTGTAAACACTGATCAAGGAAGGGTTCCAGCAGGAGTGGGGTTTTTAGGCAGCAGGGTAGAAAAAATTGTTGATGCAAGTATAAATGTTTATTTATAATGTCGCAAATATGACATAGTAGATAAGACATGAGCCCCAGTAGGAAATAAAACAAAACTAAAAATACACCAGCAGACAAAACTTTCACAACAACATGATTAATCAAAAAATTTTGATGTTTGAAAAGTAAGACTGACGCGTTTCAACCCGTAATTATAAGGGTCTTCTTCGGAGGATTTAGTCTGCTGAAATAGAAAAAGTACATTGCAGAGGTGTGTGTATATATATATATATATATATATATATATATATATATATATATATATATATATACAGTGGTGTGAAAAAGTGTTTGCCCCCTTCCTCATTTCCTGTTCCTTTGCATGTTTGTCACACTTAAGTGTTTCGGAACATCAAACCAATTTAAACAATAGTCAAGGACAACACAAGTAAACACAAAATGCAATTTGTAAATGAAGGTGTTTATTATTAAAGGTGAAAAAAAATCCAAACCATCATGGCCCTGTGTGAAAAAGTGATTGCCCCCTAAACCTAATAACTGGTTGGGCCACCCTTAGCAGCAACAACTGCAACCAAGCGTTTGCGATAACGTGCAATGAGGCTTTTACAGCGTCCTGGAGGAATTTTGGCCCACTCATCTTTGCAGAATTGTCCTAATTCAGTTACATTAGAGGGTTTTCGAGCATGAACGGCCTTTTTAAGGTCATACCACAACATCTCAATAGGATTCAGGTCTGGACTTTGGCTAGGCCACTCCAAAGTCTTCATTTTGTTTTTCTTCAGCCATTCGGTGGTGGACTTGCTGTGTGTTTAGGATCATTGTCCTGCTGCAGAACCCAAGTTCGTTTCAGCTTGAGTACACGAACAGATGGTCGGACATTCTCCTTCAGGATCTCTTGGTAGACAGCAGAATTCATAGTTCCTTTTATCACGGCAAGTCTTCCAGGTCCTGAAGCAGCAAAACAGCCCCAGACCATCACACTACCACCACCATATTTTACTGTTGGTATAATGTTCTTTTTCTGAAATGCAGTGTTCCTTCTACGCCAGATATACTTGGACACACACCTTCCAAAGAGTTCCACTTTTGTCTCATCGGTCCACAGAATGTTGTCCCAAAAGTCTTGGGGATCATCAAGATGTGTTGTGGAGAAATTGAGACGAGCTTTGATGTTCTTTTTGCTCAGCAGTGGTTTTCTCCTTGGAACTCTGCCATGCAGGCCATTTTTGCCCAGTCTTTTCCTGATGGTGGAGGCATGAATGCTGACCTTAACTGAGGCAAGTGAGGCCTGCAGTTCCTTGGACGTTGTTGTGGGGTCTTTTGTGACCTCTTGGATGAGTCGTCGCTGCGCTCTTGGGGTAATTTTGGGCGGCCGGCCACTCCTGGGAAGGTTCACCACTGTTCCATGTCTTCGCCATTTGTGGATAATGGCTCTCACTGTGGTTCGCTGGATTCCCAAAGCTTTGGAAATGGCTTTATAACCCTTTCCAGACTGATAGATCTCAATTACTTTCTTTCTCAATTGTTCCTGAATTTCTTTGGGTCTCGGCATGATGTGTAGCTTTTAAGGATCTTCTGGTGGACCTTACTGTGTCAAGCAGCTCCTATTTAAGTGATGCCTTGATTGTGAACAGGTGTGGCAATAATCAGGCCTGGGTGTGGCTAGAGAAATTGAACTCAGGTGTGGACAACCACAGTTATAGTATGTTTTAAAAGGGGGGCAATCACTTTTTTCACACAGGGCCATGATGGTTTGGATTTTTTTTCACCTTTAATAATAAACACCTTCATTTACAAATTGCATTTTGTGTTTACTTGTGTTGTCCTTGACTATTGTCTAAATTGGTTTGATGTTCCGAAACACTTAAGTGTGACAAACATGCAAAGGAACAGGAAATGAGGAAGGGGGCAAACACTTTTTCACACCACTGTATATATAATCACAGTTGTCTCAGTGTAAAATAACAGAGACAGGGTAATAAATACCATATAGTGTAAACATGTGACATAGTTACCAAAGTGTTTACGTGTAAACACTTGGCTGCTTGCTGCCATTATGGCAACAGGGAGCTGCTGAATCTTGCAAGACAGAAGAGCAACTAGCTACTACAGCAGGTTCTTTTCATTTGTTATATACATGCTGGTCGTCTCAGCTCTGTCGCAGTTACCCATGAACTGCAGATAGCTGACAGTGGTCCCTCATCCCCATACATAGGTGGGGTGCTTCCAAACTGTTTTGTCATTTCCTTATCCTGAAATTACTAACTTTCTTATGAAGATTTTATTTTCTTCTTTTTTGGTTTAGAGGTTTATAAGGTTACCTTAGTGTTTTTTCGGTCACTAGTTTGCTCTGGGCTGCCTCGACAGTGGAGGGAGGCCCGGGGTGGCAGAGAGACCTATTTCTATTTGCAATTGCATACATTATGACATTTGTGTTCCTCTTTAGTGCCTTAGATGGTGCGCTAGGTTTTGTGCTTATAACTTTACAGTTAATTTTACTAGGATATGATGTTGAGTTGTTTCTACGGACCACTGCTCGCCCCATGCGTTGGCACTTGGCTGAGACGTTAGTCTTGTCCAACTTCTGACCCCCTTGTGGGCCTTTTGTTTCACTACCAGTTGCATTCGTGCGTTATCAGTACAACATGGTACAAGTTTTTCTCTGCCTTTTTATGTTGCTTCTCTTCCTCTTTACTCCTCTTTTTTTCTTTCTCTAGGCCCTCACGGTGGGTGAGCAGAGATGCTTTTTGGTTTACCATCCTTGTACAATGACATTGAACTGGTTGTCTCTGAATGTTCAGGGAATGAATTTCCCCCAAAAAAGGGTGAAGGTTTTTAAATATCTTAAAAAACAAAAAGTGGATACTGTGTGCCTACAAGAGACCCATTTTTCATCCTCCCCTTGTCCCAAATACTTTGATGCCCTGTATCCTCAAGTTTTTCTGGCTAATAGTCAAACTAAACAAAGAGGTGTGATCATAGCCCTACGCAGATCAGTTCCCTTCAGATGCATTAAGGAGATTGCAAATCCAAACAGTAGATACTGTACCTTTTGCTACAAGGTACTATTCAGGACACTGAGGTTACTATTCTAACTTATTATGCTCCAAATATCAACCTGGGGCCTTTTCTGACCCATATCTGCTCCCTGTTGAAGTCCTACCAGAGAGGCACCCTCCTCCTGGCGGGTGACTCCAATGTCACGCTGAATCCTGCTTTAAATAAATACCCCTCCCTCACCTGATGCTAAAAAAAAATCATATTCTCTATAAAGTCATGACCTGGTAGATATCTGGAGAGAGCTTCATCCCTTGGGCAAAGACTATACTCATTATTCCCACCCCCACCATACCCATTCCAGAATTGACCTTATGTTTGTTCTGCAGAAGCATCTCCCTTTAGTTGTATCCTCCTCTATCCTGGCAGCACCTTGGTCGGACCATGACCCTGTTTTGGTCGTGTCACTCACTACTTTGTAAGACTCAATATTTTCCCTGGGTCATGAATGATTCGCTCTTGTATTTTAAAGAAATCCTCACTGACCTTAGCCATGCCTCAGTGGACTACTTCTGTCTTAATAAGAAAATTAGGGGAAGAAACTGCGCTATGGGTCACATAAATTCAGATAAACCACCAATGTAAAGAGGTTAAATTACAACCAATAAGGTAGCAGCAACAATACCATGTGTAAATAGTGACAGAAGATTTAGAAAAACAAAAAGCTGCGCATACCAAAGAGCACCAAATATTTAAATGTGTGAAAGATCACATAAGCTATAAACTATACTGAATATAAATCAAATATGTGAAATGTATAGTATAATAATCAAATATGTGGAATGTATGGTGTAGTATGCAATCTAAATGGTCATAATAGACCGCAAACCACACAATGGAAACCCAGTGGAAACCAATAATACAGTGACATGTATATAAACTGTAAAAATTTACATAAAATCATTAAAAAAAAAGAGTTCATAAGTGAATAGGTTAAACCCAAAAAAAAAGTCCAGTGCTGTAGCACTCATATTTTCAAAAAACTTGTCAGATGTGAATATCCAGTGACAGGCTTCTTATCTCAAATTGTGCAAATATTTCTATACACCACCACCAGAATAAGTTGGCCGCTTACCGGAGGTAAGTGACCCTCCGTCACAGAGGGTCAAACAAACCTTTGAGGGATAATCTTTGTGCTCGCTTCCGATGGAATAGTAATGACAGACTTCCAATCACTTCTGATGTTAGGCTGGAAAGAGGACTCCCATATCTCTCTCAAATATATTAAATCCGTATCACTCTCCGTATCTCTCTCAGGTATATTAAATCAGAATCTCCCTCCAAGGAATCATCCACCGATAGGTATCATGCAAATGAATTAGGAAACTCCCATAGTGTATTAACTTCAATTTTTAATAAAACAAATATCATAGACTTACATTAAGGGTAAAAGGCAGTCAGCCGAAAGCGCCCGGTGCACCGGCCGGTTGCACACAAAACGAAATAAAACAAAGCAGAGCACTGCAGCAGAATCTCAATAGTAAGGTGATGACAGTGCGTCGCTCGCCCTAATCATGCTACTTCTGTCTTAATGCCGGGGCTGTCTCCTCCCCTGTGACCCTCTGGGAAGCATACAAAGCGGTTCTTAGGGTACATGTAATACAACTGGCGGCGAAACGTAAGCGGGAACACTTATCAGTACGGCACACCTCGGAAACATGCCTAAACTCCCCATCTACAATTTATAAACAATCTCCTACTCTGACTAACCGCAAATTGTTAGACCAGGTTTGTACAGAACTTGATCTATGTTTAACCGATGAAGCAGATTGTACACTAGGCTGGGCCCACCAGAAACGGTATGCCAAAGCGAATAGACCTAACTTAATGCTGGCCAATGGGTTGCGTACCTTCACTCCAAAACACACCCCTATCACTTTACGTACTAGACACAATCTTCTTACAGGTAACCCACTGCGGGTTCTAGAGGAATTGCGTCATCGCCTTACCACTCTTTATTCTGCCCCTACTCAGCCTTCTACTCAGGGCTTGGACTCCTTTCTGACTGGTTTGACATTGCCCAAGCTGTCTGAAACTCATACGTCTTTAATGGGCCGAGATATACAGTTAACAGAAGTTTTGCAATGCATAAAAGAGCTGAAAGTAGGCAAGAGACCAGGCCCGGATGGCTTTACGGCACTTTATTATAGATAAATGGCAGATGTTTTGGCCCCCCACCTGACGGCTATGTTCAACGCGGTGAAGGAATGTCAGGCCTTTACCTCAAATCTCTTAACTGCCAACATAGTGATTATTCCAAAACCCAAACGTGACCACCCGTCTTGGACCAGTTTTAGGCCTATCTCGCTCATTAATGTTGACATGAAGATATTGACAAAAATTTTGGTCAACCACTTAAATTCCTTTTTTACCACGCCTGATCAAAAAAGACTAGGTGGGGTTTGTCCCACAGCGACAGGCAGGAGACGCTATTAGACGAATAGTACAACTTCAGCATATAGCCCATAGTCAATGTTATTGTTTCTTGATATGAATAAAGCCTTTGACACCTTGTCCTGGCCTTACCTAATGACTGTGCTCCGCCATTTCGGTTTCGGATCATCATTCCTGAGATGGATATTGGCACTATATGATTCCCCCCAAGCTAAAGTCAAATATTACAGTTTCGAATTGTCTCTTATCAGGAGGGGAACTCGATAAGGTTGTCCACTCTCCCTGATTCTATTTATCTTGGCCTTGGAGCCTTTGGTGGAGGTGGTTCAGTCTTATCCAGACATAACCGGTGTCGAGGTAGGAGGCTCGTCGCATAAGATATCACTGTTCACGGATGATATCCTACTGATCCTAACTAACCCTAGAATCACCTTACCCAATTTGTTCTCCCTATTTGATACCTTTGCGTCTTTCTCTGGTCTGTCTGTCAATCCTACCAAATCAAAAGCAATGTCAATTTCACCCTCAAACCTGGCAACCTTACAAAGTACCTTCACGTTTCAATGGATATCGTCTCTACCTTATCTGGGGATCCGGCTTACTCCAACATATGCAGGACTTTACCAGGTCAACTTTCCTTCCTTATTTAGAAAGCTGACGGACATGTTATTCTCCTGGGCTCATCTCCCATTATCCTGGTTTGGTAGGATTGTGGCGATTCGCATGTTTTGCCAGTCCCAATTTTGCCTGTTTCGATCCCTCTACATATTCTGTGAATACATCAACGCAAAATCCTGAAGTTTGTATTCGGCTCCACCCGACCTAGGATTTATAAGCAAATACTATATGCCTGCAGGATTAATGGTGGACAATTGGTCCCCAACCTGCAAGCCTATTATACAGCTATGAATATATCCCCATTATACCGTCTCCATGAAAAATATCAAATGCCGTTATGGGCCACTATTGATTTAGTGGATTCATATCCGATACCAATCTCCTCCCTGCTCTGGCTCTCCTCTACTTATCGCCCTATCACAATCAGGTTCTGCTTGGCTCATTCTCTTCGTCTATGGGATTTGATTAAATACTCTGCGGGTCTGATTTCTCCTCATCTTCCCTTACTCCAAATCCTTCACTGCCCATTGTTCCCACCGGTGTGTGATAACCCTCAGCAGTTCTCCTGGTGGACAGCAAATGGTTTTACTGACATTTACTCCTTGTTTACACCCACTAGGATAATCTAATTTGAGAGTTTACGTTCTCCTCCCAAGAGATGCCTCTACGAGAACACTTTAGCTACCTACATAGTTACATAGTTACATAGTTAGTCAGGTTGAATAAAGACACATGTCCATCCAGTTCAACCATAAAAAAATAAATCAATAAAATAAAAAATATCGTACAATCCAATATACCCAATTCTATACCCACAGTTGATCCAGAGGAAGGCAAAAAGCATGCTCCAATTTGCTACAGCAGGGAAAAAATACCTTTCTGATCCTCCAAGAGGCAATCGGATTTTCCCTGGATCAACTTTACCTATAAATGTTAGTACCCCGTTATATTATGTACATTTAGGAAAGTATCCAGGCCTATCTTAAAGCAATCTACTGAGCTAGCCAGAACCACCTCTGGAGGGAGTCTATTCCACATTTTCACAGCACTTACTGTAAAGAAACCTTTTCATATTTGGAGATGAAATCTCTTTTCCTCTAGACCTACAGCTTCAACATTTTCTCCAGAGTCTTATAAAATCGCGGCCTACCCCTTACACCTTGACCCTCTTTGAAAGTTTCTGTAGGACTTGACCGCAAACTTTGGGTTTGATATCATTGATTTATTCATCTATTATTTCCTCTAAAAAAACACTGATATGGTCTTATCACCTCCAGTGGGAAGCGGTGCTGAGGAGGCAACTAGACCCCGGAAGACTGGCAGGTCATGACTTTAACGCTATCTAAATGCTCAAAGAATGTTCTTTTTCTGGAAAATGCTTACAAGGTACTTTACAGGTGGTACTACACACTAGGTTGGCTCATTTAATTCCAGATTACTCTCCTTTGTGTTTCCGAGGGTGTTCTCAGGAGGGCACCATGGCACACATTTGGTGGACTTGCCCGAAGGTGTGCAGATTGTGGGTCAGAGTCTATTCCCTTCTTCGCAATATACTCCATACTAATCTCAAAAGAGATCCCTACGAGGCTCTTCTCTGTAATCCGATTACAGAATTGCTTTGCCCGGAACGCCAGCTGGCACTGCACCTCTTTACTGCAACCTAACTCAACCTTTACTCCAATCTAACAATAGCAAGGGCATGGAAGACGCCAGTACTTAGTTTTGAGGCGGTTAAAAATCGCATGGACAATATAATGGTTAATGAAAAATTGACGACTATCCTCTCAGACACCCATGATAAATGCCTTCAGGTTTGGCAGCCCTGGGTTGATTATACTAAACCTTCTAGATTTGACACCACTCTTCTCCGAATTGAATGTGCTTCTGTTCTAATCTTAGACCCTGCTTCTTCAGTATTCTCCCTTTCTTTAGTCTTATTTCTCCTTCTTACCTTAAAATCCATCAGGCTACCAGGCGTAGGCCTGGATGAGATGGTTTCATGGCTAGCTACCTAGTACTGTTCATAGTTATGCTCTCGTTAATATAGATTTTTCAAATATCTGTTTAGTAATGGGAAATTCCTTACCTGATATGTGGATGCTTTAGTTCTATATTTTAAGTAATGTCTCTCAGAATAACGAAACCACAGAATGTGATTTTTCCCTCCTGGATGTTACGAATGGCCTATTTCGGCATTCCTGGGACCTGAGCATTTTTAATTACTTTTATGTATTTTTCTTTTCTTTTTTTCTTTTTATTGCTTTTAAAGTATGTTATCTTTCTATTATGTTTATTTCCGGTGTATCCTTCAAATGTCAAGCAGTAACGTTGCTATGGTTATTAATAAAGCTCTTTGTAAAAAAAAAAGTATGTCTATGATGAGTGTTAGAAATATATTTTTATTTTCTTTACTGCATTTTCCAAAAACTTGTGGCGAAAAATTACACTTTCAAAAGACTCACTAGGACTTTCAGAAAAGACCTTGGCGTGCCTTCCAAAATGGGATAATTTTGTGAGTTTTTCCACTGTCATGGTGCTCCAGGGTCTCCAAAAATGTGTTAGACAGACACAGGAAATTAGATGCATAATTTATGCATAATCTATGCTCCTTGAAAGACAAAAAGGTGCTCCTTAGGCCCCTCTATGCATCTAGGCTGTGCAAAAACTTTCACACATGTGATAGCCCCATACTCTAGAGGATTAGCATGATGTGTTTTGGGGTGTTATTCTAAGTATGCCTATGCTGTGTGTAAGAAATTAAAAAAAAAAATGATCACGGCGGCTTTCAGAGGGACATCCATTCCGATCAAAGAGAGCTCCCACCAGCTCATCTGTGCCCACCTGTGCCACCTGCCAGTGCCACCAACCAGTGCACAACAGTGCCCACCAGTGCCCGCAGCGCCACCCATCAGTGCCCACAGTGCCACCCATCAGTGCCCACAGTGCTACCTATTAGTGCCCACAGTGCCACCTATCGGTGTCAGCAATCAGTGCCTCATCAACAGTGCTGCCCATCAGTGTCACCTACTAGTGCCCATCAGTGTCACCTACCAGTACCCATCAGTGCCACCTATCAGTGCCTATCAGTGCCATCTATCAGTGGTACCTATCAGTAACACCTATCAGTGCCCATCAGTGCCACCCATCAGGGCCCATCAGTGCCATCTTATCAGTGGCCATCAGTGCCCATCAGTACCACCTTATCTGTGCCTATCAGTGCTGCCTTATCTCTGCCTATCAGTGCCCACAAGTGCAGCCTATCAGTGCCCACCAGTGCCGCCTCATCAGAGCATATCAATGAAGGAAAAAAAAATACCTGTTTGCAAAATTTTATAACAAACTATGAAACATGATTTTTTTTTTTGAAAATTTTCCGGCTTTTTTTGTTTGTTTAGCAAAAAATAAAAACCCCAGCTGTGATTAAATACCACCAAAAGAAAGCTCTATTTGTGTGAAAAAAAAATGATAAAAATGTAATTTGGGTACAGTGTTGTATGACTGCACAATTGTCATTCAAAGTGCGTCAGCGCCGAAAGCTGAAAATTGGTCTGGGCAGGAGGGGGGTTTAAGTGCCCAGTAAGCAAGTGGTTAATTATTGTGATGTTGGTATATTTCTTCGGACCATGCTGGTCATTTTTACATCTATATGTGTTTTTAAAAGTACTATAGTATGTCGAATAAAATGTTCTTAATTTTATATACTTCCTGTTTTTTTTGGGTGCCTAAAAAATCCCATCATCATCTTCTTTTTTTACACATTTTTCTTCATAATCAGCGATGTGGCACCCAAACCAATTTTATTAATCTGGATCTACTGTATAATTTATTATAATGCATAATGAATGAAAAAAAAAAAAAAGATACCTTTTAAGCTAAAATTGTAAGTTAATAATTATTGCGCTAGTTTTTACAAAGACATTTTATTTTAAAAAAAAATTTAAACAATAATTTTTTTATAGCCGTGAGCGCAATGTTTGTAGTCTTCATGTAACAGTCCCCAGATAATACATAATAATTAGTCAGTTTTGTCTCATTACTATGTTATTCCCTTGGTTGAAAGAGGCAAGAATATAAACAGTTGTGAGGAATAGAGATAACATAGAAGATGATAATAGAGGTGACGGTGCTCTACCAAGTAGAAGATATCTAGAAATTTTACATAGAAATACCTTGATCAGGAATCCATCGGTCATACATTTATTCTGCTCATTTTAATTTTAAAACAAGGGATTTTTTTTTTCTAAAATATATGATCTTGGTGCTTTGCATGAATATATTTCCATTTTCTGCATAAAAGCAATTATTGGTGGCTGGATATATTACTCTATCAGTTATCTTGATAATCACACAGGCTTTTGATATTTTTTTTTTGTTTCATCTGAATTAATATTAGTATATTTCATACGTCTATAACTACTTTGCATACGGTATATGCTTTTGTATATTTATATATATTTTTAGGGATCTTTAGGGCTTTTGTTCTTTAGCACAGTTGCAGATTCACCCTCCAGCCATAAAAATGCTATACTATTATACTAAGATTGGTGATGCAATAGGCAGAGAGAGGAAGATTCTCAGTACAAACTTCAGGCAGTACGTTCCTTATGCCGTTCTACTGGATTTATGAGGTGGACCGTGTGTACTATTTTTGCGGCAGATCATAGAAAACTCAGATTAAGGTAAATTGAGTGAACTGTGTGACTTTTGCAACAGCTGTACTTTGTTGTTCATTTATGTAAATTGTTCTTCAAACGAATATCCAATGCATGACATATGAAGGACAGATACCTCCCAGTTTTCTTTCCCAACCTGTTAGATAATTACCTCCAAACCCCCCAATTACCTGATAAATGGTTTTGGAGTAAAATGGCCTCACTGCCTTTTATTTAACAATTAACGTAACTTAAATAAATAACATTTAAAATAACCATCAACCAAAACTTCTCTAAACCTTGGTGGTCTTTGAGGGCAACGACACACAACTTGGTCACTGCGACCAACTTCTTTTAAAACTTAGGCCTCCAGTCGCAAGCCACCGACTCGGAGACAGTACTCGACATCTGCAGTGACCTACCTTTTTACCCCTTCTTGGTTAAACCCCCCTCGTTAACCAGAAGGTACCTCTTACCACAGATGGGTCCCAACCATGTTATATACTAGCCTTCTTCTCTTCTTACAAGGACCCACCACTGCTGGGCTGTAATGACAGCCTCACTGTAATACTGACCAAAACATCGGGAGGGTGGGTGGGAATCTTCTTACTCTCTCTCGACTGACATCACAACTTCCTTCTTCTAGCTAAACTTCCCCAGGATCCCTTCCAGCTCTTAACCACCCCCCTTTCCTTAAAGGGACCACATTCCTAAACTACCCCCTGCGTGTCATGCTGTCCGCCTATGTTATGCCGTCCCTCCGCCCATTCTTTTTATTCCCTTTACTCCGGGACTCCCTTTACTTTGGCAACCATGTGGCAAACTAGAAAATAAATTGTGACGGGAGGGCACGTGGAACCCAGAATCCCTTGGAAAGGTTGGGAAACCCATGTTTCAGCTCCCCATACACCTCTTATGTCTAATTCACCCTGTGCCATCCTGGTACAGGGTGAGTGAGAAAATATATCTTGGTTTACCAAAAATGTAAGTAATATTTATCCACAATATCTCATAAAGAGTATATGTAAAGACTATTCTAAATTTGTTAATTCTGAACAATACACAATCCTTGAAAGAGCTGATTACATTGACCTGTCTGGTCACCTAGGCTGCCTTAAAGGGGTTGTAAAGGTTTGTTTTTTATTTTCTAAATAGGTTCCTTTAAGCTAGTGCATTGTTGGTTCACTTACCTTTTCCTTCGATTTCCCTTCGAAATGTTATTTTTCTTTGTCTGAATTTCTCACTTCCTGTTTCTCCTCAGTAAACTTCACACCATCATCCGAGCGGTGTTTAGTCAGCCAGAACAGCTTACTGAACAGCTTACTGAGGAGGAACAGGAAGTGAGAAATTCAGACAAAGAAAACAAAGAAAAAAACATTTAGAAGGGAAATCGAAGGAAAAGGTAAGTGAACCAACAATGCACTAGCTTAAAGGAACCTATTTAGAAAATAAAAAAACAAACCTTTACAACCCCTTTAAGTGCTGTGTTAATTACCATGTTAATAATGTAATTGTCTTTTAAGTTGTTGCTATAGGGGAGGGGGGAGTATCCATAAGCAGCCCTACCTCATTATCTAACCCCTTGTGTTAAAAGTGTATAAAAATGCTGTATTCTGCCCAATAAAGCATTCAAGATTCTACAAGCTATTTTCGGCTAGACTTGTATTCAATGCAGCTATGATAATATCTCTCTGATGGTCAGATTGGAGGAAGCATGATATACTGACGGAAGCACTCTAGCGGAGTTTGGGATAGGATCCGTCACAGAAGTAGAAAAAAAAATACTTTTATATGATCTTTCCTGTATTTATTCTAATCGGTAAATGCAAACCTAGAATACCAGAGAAGGGACTTCTCCTATGAATGGAGTGGGATAAGTCTAAAATTCTCACCCCTGTTTATCCCTTATGGACCAATGCAGTTTTTACATTTTATTCATGGGTATATTATTTTAGCAATAACTTTGTCATTATGTATAATATGAATATTTTTAATATATACACTTATATATATAATATATTCAGCATGTTTTATAATTTTCTATATACGCACACACCTACTGTATATACACAAATAAACCATAACTTTATGACCACTCACCTAATATTAAGTAGGTCCCCCTTTTGCCACCAAAACAGCCCTGACCCGTCAAGGCATGGACTCCATTAGACCTCTGAAGGTATGCTGTGGTATCTGGCAAAAAGCCATCAATAGTAGATCCTTTAAGTCCTGTAGATTGCAAGATATGGCCTCCATGGATCAGACTTGTTTTTCTGGCACATTTCACAGAATTTCCACTGGACTGAGATCTGGAAACTTAGGAATCATCCTCGTTGTGTTCCTCAAATCATTCTTGAACCATTTTTGTAGTGAGGCAGGGCACATTATCCTGCTAAAAGAGGCCACTGCCATCAGAGAATATGGTTTCTATTAAAGCGGAAGTAAACCCATCCATAAAACAGTTTCATTTCCAGCATGTGCCGGAAATGTAACACTCCTATTGGTTGTTCTCTCACCCAAGCTGTCAAACCATCCAATGGCTGGTGTCATAAATGATCACATGTGCAGCATCATGGCAGTTGTAGATTAAACAGAAGCAAATATGGCAGCTTCCTTGGCTGAAAACGATAGGGGGGTTTACTTACAGTTTAAGTACTTGGTCAGCAACAATGTTTATGTAGGTGGAACATGTCAAGTAACATCCACATAAATGGCAGGACCCAAGGTTTCCCAGCAGAACATTGTCCAATGCATCACACATCCTCCACCAGCTTGTCTTCTTCCCATATTGCACCCTGGTGCCATCTCCTCCCTAGGTAAGTGAATCACACACACCCGGCTACCCATATGATGTAAACGAAAACGTTATTCATCAGACCAGGCCACCTTTTTCCATTGCTCAGTGGTCCAATTTTAAGGCTCAGATGCCCTTCTGTAGGTGGTTTTGGCTGTGGACAGCATGGGCAGCCTGACCAGTCTGTGGTTATGCAGCCCCATTCACAGCAAACTGTGAATGCCCAATTTTTCTGCTTTCCACACATCAACTTCCTCACCTCACATCTGCAAACTTCATCCACCACTCACCTCTGCACCCCCCATTCACAGATCACCTTGGATGCCCCTGTCCAAAACTGACCTCTGCACCTCCATCCACAGCTCACATCTGCACCCCTGCTCACAGCTCAGCACACCTGTCCATAGTTTATATTTGCACCCACCCATTCACAGTTCCCCTCTGCACTTCCCCTTCTAACAGCTCACCTCTTCTCTGTTGCCCCCCTCCCCCTTCTCGATTCACTGCTCATTTTTGCACCCCTCATCCACAGCTTACCTTTGCACCTTTTATCCACAGCTCAACTCTGCACCCTGCTCACAGATCAGCTCAGCACACCTGTCCATAGTTTACATTTGCACCCACCCGTTCACAGTTTTCCTCTGCACCCCCCCTCCTCAACTCACCTCTGTACCCCCCCGTCAACAGCTCACCTCTGCTCTATCCCTTCTCCATTCATATCTGCACCCTGCATCTGCTCTCACCTCTGCCCCATCAACAGCTCACCTCTGCTCTACCCCCTTCTCCATTCAAATCTGCACCCCCCATCCACAACTTATCTTTGCAGCTTTCATCCACATCTCACCTCTACAACACTCATCCACAACAAACCTCTGCACCCCCATCCACGGCTCACCTCTGCACCCCGCGCACAGCTCACCTCTGCACCCCCATTTATAGCTCACCTCTGCACCCTACACACAGCTTACATCTGCACCCCCATCCACAGCTCATCTGTGCAACCGCCCATTTACAGCTCACCTCTGCAAGCCTCATTCACAGCTCACCACTGTATCCCCATTCACAGCTTACCTCTTCCACCTTTTACTTCAGCACCCCCCCCATCCACAGCTCATCCCAATCCACAACCCTCACCTCTGCACAACCCTCCCCTCCACAGCTCTCAGCTGAACACAAAGGCCCCCTCCCTAGCACTCACCTCTACATAACCTGCCCCCCCCCCTACAGCTCCCACTTTGCACAACCTCCCCCCCCCCCATCCACAGCTATCACCTCTGCACAAATTCCTTCCTCCTCAGCTCTCACTTTAGCTCATCTCCTCTCACCCCTTCCACAATTCTACCCTACCCCAGCTCTCACTTTGCACCAAGGGTCAAGTCCTGGAGAAAAAAGTGTGGGAACTTCCACCCAAGATCCACTCGCCCACCAAAAAAAAAAAAAAATGATACGCTCATATGCACGAACGCTTCAAAAGTGGTATTTTTCATCCAATTTTCATATTGTGTGTATGAAGCTTAACTGTTAGTACATAAAAAAACAATCCTCAATAAACATAAATACGGTAATTCTCTGAATAATCAGCATTCATTCAATTGTGCTTCCATGCAAATGTGAACATCATGTTCTGATCTTTATTGTGGAATTTTATTTTGTATATAGAGTGTTTATGTGGTGAGTTTACACTTTTCATTGAACAGAGTTTGGATAACACAGGGTTAAACGGAAAAGTCATAAATGAACTGCACATTATCTGGACAGAATTCTTGGGGAGATAGTGATGTGTTCCTGCTTAGGAGATGTATGTTAGCTTGGGCGGGTGCAAACTCTGCAGGGCTCCAACACACACTCGCTGCTATTCCAACCCTTCACATATTTCCACATAAACTTCCCTCCTGGCATTAAACTTTGCCAGGTATTGTGCTCAGCTTACCACCCCAAACTGATGTCCCTCCCTCAGCTCACCTCTCTCCCTGCATGTCCTGTGAGCAGAATAGCTGTGCTCCTCCTCTGGGTTCTCTCATCATATGGCACTGAAGATAGGAAGATAGAGGAGGGGGGATTCAGTGGGGACACACAGAGCAAGTATGCAAGAGGTCTGACTAAATACAATCTCTTAGCAGCAGGGACCTGATCTACCTGTCAGCTAGCTGTGATTGACAGGTAGATCGAAGCAAAAGCTGTCATGGGGCCCCCTACTGGCAATACCTGAATGGTCAGGTGTGCGGCACTTACTACTGCGAGCTGTGTCGGCAGCTGCTGGTGTAGCACCTGCCACACAGCTCGCATACTTCAAAGTCTTGCAGGACACAGCTGCTAACGGGAACTGAGTTCCTGTTGTGGAAAAAGTACAGGAACTCCGTTCCCATGAGTTCCCGCAGGACTTGAGCCCTGCTTTGCACAACCTGCCCCCTCTACAGTTCTCAACTCTGCATACATCTCCCCACCCCATCTCTCACCTCTGCACAGCCCCCCAGCCACAGCATTTAACCCTTCACAACCTGCCCCTTTTCTACAGCTCCCACATCTGCACAACCCCCCCCCCCCCAATCCACAGCTCTCACCTCTGCTCAAGACCCACCCCCCCCCCCCCCCAATTCACAGCTCTCACCTCTGCACAACACCCCCTAATCCACAGCTCTCACCTCTGCTCAACACCCACCCCCCCCAATCCACAGCTCTCACCTCTGCACAACACCCCCCCAATCCACAGCTCTCACCTCTGCTCAACACCCCCCCCCCCAATCCACAGCTCTAACCTCTGCTCAACACCCCCCCCCAATCCACAGCTCTCACCTCTGCTCAACATCCCCCCAATCCACAGCTCTCACCTCTGCTCAACACCCCCACCCCCCCAATCCACAGCTCTCACCTCTGCACAACACCCCCCCCCCCCAATCCACAGCTCTCACCTCTGCACAACACCCCCCCCCCCCAATCCACAGCTCTCATCTCTGCTCAACACCCCCCCCCCCCCAATCCACAGCTCTCACCTCTGCTCAACACTTCCCCCAATCCACAGCTCTCACCTTTGCACAACACCCCCCCCCCCCAATACACAGCTCTCACCTCTGCACAACACCCCCCCAATCCACAGCTCTCACCTCTGCACAACACCCTCCCCCAATCCACAGCTCTCACCTCTGCACAACACCCCCCCCCCAATCCACAGCTCTCACCTCTGCACAACACCCCCCCCAATCCACAGCTCTCACCTCTGCACAACACCCCCCCCCCCCCCAATCCACAGCTCTCACCTCTGCACAACACCCTCCCCCAATCCACAGCTCTCACCTCTGCACAACACCCTCCCCCCCCCCCAATCCACAGCTCCCACCATTTTCGCGTTTAACTGTGTTTTTTACATTAGCGTTATTGTATGTTTTTCTGCTATTTTTGGCATTAGTGTTTTTGGGCATTTTTTTCATTAAAAACACTCTTTATAATGTAAAAACGCCAACGTCAAACACAGCTAAATGGGTTTTTCATTTTTTCCAGCTCGTTTTTACTGCTCCTGGAAGCACAGGCTGTCATTTTTTTTTTTCTACTGCCCCTAAATGCTTATGCCTCCAAACGCCTCTGACAGTTTATGTGTGCATGGACAAACATAAAGGGGCTTTTAGAGGCAGTTCAAAAAAAGAAACGTCAAACGCCCCTAACAGCAGCTGTAAAAATGTCTTGTGTGCATGAGCCGTAATTGGTAGAGTCGGACTGTTTGCGTGCACTGGTTAAAGCTTGTAGGAGGAGTTTTCATTCTACTCTGACTGTCCTATGAGGCTGCATGACCCCGGACCCTCTGTCTGGACAGTGCTGATTGGCCTGTGCTGATCACATGCACCCTCCCAGAAAAAAAATCTCTCTAGCAATACACACAAAACTGAGCATGTGCCGAGTGTCCCCAAGGTTCTGTTCTATCAAGCGGTGGATTGGGGACTGTTGAAGGGGAGGATCAGAGAAGACAGGATCAGACAGCCTTTTACACAATGCAAAGGATTAACCCCACAGTGAGTATAACAAGCATGCTTTATTGCATATACACACACATTTTTAGACATGTGCAATTCGTTCCGGATTCCGAATTAATTTTTTAACGAATTTTGACAAGTTCATTAATTCCGAAATTTCCGAATTTCGAATTTCCAAATTTTAAAATTCAAAATTTCGGAAATTTGGAAATTCGAAAATTCTAAATTTGAAAATCCGAAAATCTAAGATATTTAACTAATAAAACCATTAAATTATAGGTGTTGGAATTTCCTTTCAAATTTGGCTGTTAGTGAACTTAACGAGTACAAATTTATCCGAAGTTACGAATTATCTGAAATAACGAATGCCGTATCTAAAAGAATGGAATGTAACAATCTAATGATAATAAATAACAATAATAATAATAAAACCTTTTTATTATTATTATTTATTATGAATTTTTTTCCATTCCATTTGTTTAGATGCAGCATTCGTTATTTTGGATAATTGGTAACTTCAAATAAATTTGTATTCGTTACGTTCAAAAACAGCCAAATTTGAAAGGAAATTCCAACACCTATAATTTAATGGCTAGTTATTATTAGTTATTATTTCAAATTTTACTGATTTTCTTTTTTTCAGATTTTCAAATTTTAGAATTTTCGAAAAATTGGGAAATTCGAAAATTCAAAAATTAGAAAATTTGAAAATTCGGAATTTAGAAAATTAGAAATATAGAAAATTAGGAAATTTGGAAATTCAAAAAAGCAAAAAAACGAATGAAACGAAAAACGAACACATTTTTTGTCAGTGCACATGTCTACTAATTTTATTGCTGTGGGTTTAGCAGTAAACTTGAAGAACAAATGCTCACAGTTGCAGCTACAGGACCTGGGCACCCTCCAAGAGATGTGGGGCATGTTCCCTGGATTCCCAGCACTAGCAATGCCTCTACCTATACTATGCATTTTTCAAACTGTCATTAGGCACATACTCAATGATGGATTGTTCTATAATAAAGCAAATGTAGCGGTGACACTTTTACAAGGTGTTCGCTATATGTGTAAATTTTTTTTTTTTTTCCCCTCAGAATAGTAATGTGGTTCTGAGGGTTAATTGTGTAGGTTAAATTGGCATCAGTTTGGCTGGGCTGTGTTGGGGTTCTGCCTGGTCATGGGTACAGTGAGGTACACATGACAGGCCCAGAACCAGGCCTGGTTGGATGTCTTAGGTATCAGTCTTCCCCGGAGCCAATCAGAGGGTGCGTCTGGCCCCGCTGTGTAGTCTGGGGAAGGGTACTTAAGGTGCTGAAGCCACGTGTTCGGGGTTCGGCCGCAGCTGTCTGTTCTTGGTTCTGGACCGGGGTAGCCCCACGAGGGGTCCCGGGCCTGGGAGCGTTTGCCGTCCCGCAACATGGTCAGTTTGACTAGCCCCACAGACCCGCATGGTCTGGGGCAAAGGATCCATCTGTTCCAGAGTCTGGGAACCGGCTGGTCCAAGGCGCAGTAACTGAAGGAGGATTAAAGGCATCCTGGTGTGCTCTCATCACTGAAGGGGCACCACAACTCGCATAGGCAACCGGGGGAGGACTCTTCGGAGGAGGGCCAACGGGCTGGCATCTCAAGAAGAGCCTGGTTGCTGGGTTGTTATGGACACTATAGAATCCACAATTTCACAGTACTGCCAAGGAGACGGAGAGAGTTCCAGGTACTGGGGAAAGGTTCCTATTTACCCTTTTGGTTGCAAGTTCCTTCCCTGCCAGAGACTTTTAACAAGTTTCCGGATCAAAGTGTTGGCTGCCATAATCTCTGGCTAGAGATTTGTTCAGCATTGAAGTGCCCAGCTACGAGTGGCTACTCTCTGAGTTTTGTTAGAGACATTCTATTGTCAGCAGTTCAAGGTGCCTGAGTTTCTTCACCCTTGCCCTCTATTCCTCTATTCCTATCTGAGACTATGTTATGTTGGATGTTACCCCCGGCAAATAAAAACCTTCAAAAAGGACTTTTATGGTGTCAGCATCCAAAGTGGTTGGGTACTAACCCTGGGAACCCCTGGACATTCGTTAACAAGCCGAGCGGGTGTAACCGGTAAGCCTAAAAGTCAAGGCCGCCCCATTGAGGGTTATGGCCGCTACACAAATTTAGAAACTTTCTTAACAATTGAAATGTATAATACCAGCAGACTGTAAATTCCCCAGTACACTCCTTTTTTTTTTTTTATTTCCAATTGCTTTTACTTTTAAAGCCAAACTTCAGCTCAGCTCCTGTGCTACCCCTACCCCAAATCTTTCCCCATTGTAAAATAAAAAAAGGGCAACATGCATATTTTAATA